>JAADYS010000260.1:0-15129 GCA_012931995.1 Fusarium albosuccineum | reverse complement strand
CTACCTGTGCCCTTGATAGTCTTTTTGGGGTAGGCTGCGATGTCATGTCACTTAGCGCCGAGCTCAAAAGCGAGGTACGTGCTTGATTAAAATGTTGTTTAGTTGCCACAGGGGGTTGTCTCTTGACAGGTATTGGCGGTCGCGGAAATTTACAAGGGCAAGCCAACATAGCGTAGGCTCTTGTGTGCACAGAGCGTCACGTTCGGTAATGAATAGCAAACACGGTAGGAAATTTATTGCATACCCGAATCATCCCACTAGCTGGTGACTGGACACTCTCAAATAGCGGTGCCTATCACCTTTCAATACTATCAACTCTTCCAGGTATCTAAACTAGCTGAAGCCGGTGTCAAATATCAAGTGAGAAGACCCATTGAATGCTTGCTCAAAATCGAAGTCGGCCGTAGCCAGGCTTAAAAGATCGTCGAAATCATGGGAAGTCTCCGATTGCCACAGCTGAGGCGTATCGAAATCGTACGACGCCGTATCTGGTGGACTTGTCGGCCGCCGTGGGGCTT
This sequence comes from Fusarium albosuccineum, assembly GCA_012931995.1. NCBI lineage: Eukaryota > Fungi > Ascomycota > Sordariomycetes > Hypocreales > Nectriaceae > Fusarium > Fusarium albosuccineum. Next base: position 14,611 of record JAADYS010000260.1, on the reverse strand, counting down.
CTTGCAGAGAGGCTGTCCCGGCTAAGGTTGTCGTTGAGTTTCTGTTTTCTGCAAATGGTAAAGTCTGGCCCTGGCTTGCTGCTGGAGCTTCGTCAGATGCTGACCAAGGATTTGCCATGACCGATGAGTTAGTGTAACCTCGGCTTGGATCCGGGCTTGCTAGCCATGATGCATGTGGATGATGCTCCCTGCGAGCCCGCTCCAGTGCTCGAGTCGGAGGCGTGCTATTTCTTTCGGTCTGGACTGTTTCACCTGGGTCTTGAGCTTGTTCTTCACGGGTCAAGCCCTCCTTTCCTTTGCGATTCTTCGCCCTGCTGTTCGACTCTTGACCTACTGAAGGACCAAAGGTATTTTGAACCATTCTATTCAACCTGGCGATGACTCGAATCGTCTTGCCACTAACCCATGTTTTGCGACAGTAATGCGCTATGGCTTGCACTGCAGCCACGATTACATCCCGATACCTATCTTTGAAGCCAGGGTTCTGGACAACTATGGCGGCCAAGACTATGGTTGCGCCAATGATGTAATCCATGAGCGAGAAGACGTATTTGGGGTACTCGTCAGGTATCTCCTGGAAGAACTGAATAATCGAATACGCAATCTGTGCTCGAGCGGACTCATTGGCTATGACATCATGAGATGCTGTAGCTGAGGTGTTCGATGCGGCCACGGGTTTCCTGATCTGCAGCTTAAGGAACATGTATCGCTACACAGTTGGAGTTAGCGAAAACTCTGGATTATCTCAAGTCTAACATACCACGTGTGCGAAAAGACATTCTTTGACTTGCCACCATTCAAGACCGGAGAACTGGTCCTCGTACGACCTGTCGGATTCATAGCGCAGATGAAGTGGAAGGGTTTGCCTCCAATTCTCAAGCAGGAGGTCGAGGTAATCGTGCACAATACCTGGAGTGCTACGGCTTGCAGCATGCAGACCGTAGACAGCCTTCCAGACATCACCACTGACTTTTGCGAATGAGATCGTTGCTCCCAAGTACGGTATGGGCGTGTTACGAGCACTCGAGATCTCGGTCTTGATCTCATCTTCAAGTTCAGCAGCAGTAGCCCGGGACAATTTATGCTGCTCCAACCACTCGTCACCAAGGTTCCGAGGATTCTGGGTATCGTAATCAACGTCCTGGATGATAGGTGGACGACCCGAGCCCATCGGCAAGCGCCGGTCAAAGGCATAAAGACACCACCACATTCGAGCAAACAGCTCGTCTTGAAAGATAGTCATTTGGGCATATGTTGCTTTGCGATGCAGGCCCAGAGCATGCGCACTTGAGATAGCATTTGCAAGGGCCCGGTCTGCCTTTTCTTTAGCGTCGAGTCGGAAGAGATATATAACCTAGAGTCATGTTAGTACACCCGCCTGTCAAACAAAGGAAGTACTTTCCATTAGACCGTATGCCTGAAGTCCATTCAGAGTCACAGGGTGGTCTTGTGTTATGTCAAGAAAGTCGCGCAGGAGATGCATAGCGACAGAGTACAGACTCCAACCCGCGGAATGGGCGGCGTCCGCGTTTGTTGTCCTACTTGAGACCAAACAGCGTCCCAGAGCAACACAAAGGAAGACAATTGCGATCGATATCTTGCTCTCGCCATCTTTTTCCATCTCGGTCGGCGAAACTGAGAACGATCTATCCCATAGGTAATCGTAGGTCTGTCGCACGGTCGGTGGGTGGAGCAGCGGGTAAATGCCATGGATCTCGTCAAGATAGACACGGGAAAAGACATCCCACTGTCTCTTATCCGGCACAATCCCATGGGATCGAATAATCATGCGAAGCCAGCTCCTACACTCTCCATCAACGTTCGAAGTAGACACAGGGCTCAGCATCGGGGTCAATGGCCGGGCTGGAGGTAGTGGACTGTCGGAGCGACTCGGTAGACCAAGTTGATCAAGTTTTGCCTCGGCTAGCCTAAGTGAATGGATACTGCATGCTTCTCCGACAAAGGTATGAATATCCTCGTTGTCGACATTTAAATAAGGCCGAGATTGTTCATGGTTATCCGCCGTCGCGTTGTCGCCCGGTTCCTCGGCCGATTGTCCAGTTAGGTGGCCGGTGACGGTTTTCATCTGGGTTTCGATACGGCCAATGCGCACCAGAATCTCATCAATCAAGACACTATTAGTGTTAACATGGGGCGTTGATAGGGACCACATTGCTTACCGTTCTGGATTAAATGCTTGTGGCCCTGCTCCCAGCATAATAGCGTGACCAGCCCCGTAGTCGCCCGCGTGCGCAGCATCCCGTCCTCTGTTGGTGATACAGGTCCTATTTCTTGAGACGCAAGACAGACAAGGCGTGCCGCCGTCACACTACTTTCATTAGTAACGAATGCTGGGCGGTAAAACCAGAATCTGCCTTACGCGAATCTTGCGCTTCTGACACTCCAAGCTTTCAAGATTTTCGTCAGGTCAGCCATTTTTTAAATGGATGACAGGGTTTTTGCCAGTATGGGGCATCCGTACCAAGCTCTGATAATGTATTTTCCTCTCTTTGGCCGTTTAGACGGCCGCTCGTCGGCACTGCCATGGGCATCTGATGTCATGTTCGGCGCTGGCTGAACTTCCGTGTAGCCCCTCGACAATGAAATTAGCAAGGGCAGGAGAAAAGTTACGGAATTCGAGGGCGTTGGAGCTTTAAAATGCGGAGGAGAAATTACAATCGGAGACGAGGGTTTCCGAGAATGGTTAGGCGCCGGGCGTAGCGGAATCTCACCCCGCAAACTTCGGAATTTAAGGTTGCATCCAAAGAGATCTTACAGGGGCCTGATCCTCCCTCCAACCATTGCCTCGCAGCGTTGGCTCTCTACGTAGCCTTCGATGAAACTAAGTGTGGTGGGAACAGCGTCTTCTGAGAATGCAATATCGCAATACACGATGGGTCAGTTAATCCAATTGATTGACCCCAAATACAAACAACGTTCTTCGTTTGTGATCTGTCCCTGAGTTGCTTCTCCAAACTCCTCTCTCTCATCCTCCGTCAAGAAATCTTTAAATGGCGTCCCAGTCTCATCACCATGCAAAGATTGTTGATTGCGATAATGATGTTCTTGCTAAGCTACCGCTGACGTGCCTCAACTGCCCTTCAACAGCTATGGTTGGCTATAGAGGGGACAGATGGTGGGTCCTGCCGGGGCTTAGGTCACAGGAAGCGAGTCCGCGATTACATGGAGACATTAGTGATGCCCACTTGTATAATACGCATTTGTATAAGGGGAGGATACTGGTTGTAACAGATCCTTCATCCCAGCCTTCGCACCGTTATCATGGGCTTGTCAGTTCATTGCCTTCTTATCTCGTCGTCAACAAATGTAGTTCTTGTCTAACAGATGTTTCCCCCTTCCCTTCGCTCCAGAGCCTGATTTTTCTTGTAAACCCTGTAGTGGCGCCGGAGTGATGAGCTGGCAACAGACTCAAGCCCTTGGCACCTGAGCCACCGGGAAAGGTGTGGGGACGCAAACGTTTGTCCCCAATCAGCGTCGCCTACCTATACATTCTGCCTTACGGAGGCGGGGAATATAATTCCCTTACAAACAGGCAGCAAGGCATCTCCAATCTTACTGAAGCCCCAAAGCTGAATGCTTTCTTGAAACATCACTATGTCATGATACCTCAGTCACACGTTGACGGTGGCGGGATCTGACGACAGCGTGCTGCTTCGTAATTACATTACCATGCCTTATCGCGAATGGCTCGAGCCTGGGGAGACCCGTGTAGCCGTGGTCCACAGCGGCAAGTGGACCGATCCAATATCTTGCCGTTTGGACCACATCAGAGTTGAACCGGCCCCGGAGAGGTCCTATATCGCCCTCTCATACGTCTGGGGATCTCGGACCGCCGTTGAAAGAATTCGCCTAAACGGACAAGGTCACAACATCGGCGTGAACCTCGCATGCGCGATTCGCCACCTAAGGGACGAGGAACACGATGTCGTGATTTGGATCGATGCGGTGGTATTTCTCTGCCGCCGACACTCGGACAGGATCATGAAGAGCTGATAGTTCTTATAGTGCGTCAATCAGGAAAACCTTTACGAGCGAAGCATCCAGGTCGCGATGATGCGAGGCATTTATTCGTCTGCGAAAAGAGTGGTCGTGTTCCTCGGAGATGGTGCCTACTATCGCATCCCGAAAGATTTCGCCAGAAACTACTCGTCAGCCGGCGTGACGTTCTGGAACGACGCTCGAGATGATGTTTTGCTGGAGCCATTTCGTCACGAATGGCGAGCACTCTGCAAAAGCCGGGCGCGGTTCTCTTTCTGTACTATCTGTCTTATCCGCATACTCTCGGACCTTGATCGCTATCGGGGCATGATGGAGTCCATTGCAGAAGGCAGCGATGCGAGCAAGCAGGACATCTTCGAACTTCTCCGATCGTTGATCAACAGCAGGTGGTGGCATCGCATATGGGTGGTTCAAGAAATCACCGTCCCACCTGAGGTGATGATCCAGTACGGCAACGTGAAAGCGCCCTGGCAGATGTTTGAGAGCGCGGCGGACGCTTGTGACCGGCTAGGCTGGGGCCCTGACCAGGACGCTGCCGAGTCGTTCCTCGGCATCGAGCGCGAATACGCCAAGGTGTTGCCGCGGTTCTCGCGTCAAGTCCTCGATATCAAGCGGCTGCGCTTACGGTGGAAAGAAAGCAAAGGCGCCGATCTTTTATCCCTTCTGCAAGAGTTTTCGGGCCGGCTGGCCACGGATGAGCGCGACAAGGTCTTCGCACTCCTAGGTCTAGCGCGTGACAACAAGCTGATCCGCCCCGACTATTCTTTGGATACAGCCGAAGTGTATCGCCAGACCATCATCGGCCTAGTCAGGGACGGTGGCTCGCTCGCGGCCCTTGCTGGCGACCTTCGGAGGAAAAACAGCCAGAATCTCCCAAGCTGGATCCCGGACTGGAGCGCTGTCTTCGAGGAGCCTGACTACCGGAGGATGGCCCTCCAGAAGACGTACTCGGCCTGCTCCCAATGGCGGATGAAATTCGTTGACTCAGAACATGAGTATTGGGAGCACGTAGCGCAGGGAATGCAGGATCTTCTCGACGCACTCAAGCCTAGAAAGCATAAGTTGCCGGTTGAAACCCGGGGCGCCCTTTGCAGCTACCGAGAATACATCCACGCCATGCTCCACACTGGAAGTGGGAAGGATGGTACAAGCGTCGAAGCACAGATGCTGTCAGTTGAGTCCTGCCTCGAAGTCTACCAAAGGGTCGAGCTACACAACGCCGAGGCCTACAACTACAGAAACACCCCAGCGATGAGTTTCTGGCTGCAACTTCCTATCCGGGAATTCATCCGACTCCACGACTGCTTGCCATATACGACCATCCTGGGAGAGAAACTCCGAAAGGAAGTCATTAGGGTCTGCTCGAAAATTTATCTTAAACTGTTCATACGTACTATATGGGGGAAGGTGAGAGACAAATTGCTGCCCAAGAACGTTTTCTGGCCCTCTGAAGTGTCTGAGATGGAGTACACATACACACATTTCCTCAAGAACTATGGTTGGTTTCCTAGCTCACCACCGGGAGAGGACTCAGGAGTGGCACAAGAGGTATCAGAGATGGTGGCGACAAAGGTAGTAAAAGACGCGGCAGAACAGGGCATAGAGGTGACAGAGCATGCAGCAGGAGTGGTGGTCAAGGAAGTGGCAGCGGAAATGGCAGAACGGGAAGAGCTTTTCTGCTTCCGCGAAGCTGATCTTCAGACTTTGCTCAAGCTCATGTTACAGGTCGGGAATATTTTGCAACCGTGGCTGTCCGACCTTGTTGCGACGAGGGAGGCGCTGAGCAGGATCGTCAAATTTTGCGACGAACTCGACAAGCTGAATAATGGCAGGCATAATACCCCTGTCACCAAAATATCCGACATAGCCGGGAACCCAGTCATCTTTGGGGACCCGGTGGCCTGGATGCGCTGTCTCAGAGACCCGGGCATGATTAGATGGTTACCTGGCCAGTCGCACCATAATCATTCGTATCTTGACGTTAGACGGGAGCGGATCAAGTCCTTCAGTAACAAGACCGAAATTCTGGCCACTGAATCGAGGCTTATGGCTACAGTCGAGTGGTGTGGAACGAGGCTTGTGACCTGGATAGACCGAGCTTCTCGCCTGCTATCGATCAGCCAATGGGTAGTCCAAGCGCAGTTGTCAGGCATACTCAAGGGTGGGTTGGACCGCCAGCCATTGAGTTTCGTCAGGACTCTTGTCGGTGACATTCACGAGGAGTTGCCCACAGGATTCCGTCGGCTGTGTCCCCAAGACTACGGCCCTCTGCGCAACTGGTTCGTGGACTCGCTGCTTCCGACCCTGTCGGCTGTGGACCCTGCCGTTGACGAGGCGTCCTGGGCGACGGCTCTAAATCCAACGCTCCTCTCCGATATCTGGGGGTTGCCATTTGGAGAGGGAACGAAATCTTTTGACAAGGAGATGAGACTTGTCACGGAGGGTAGAGTCTTCTTTATCACTAAAGATCAGAGAATGGGCCTCGGACCGTCGTCAATGGCGGCGCACGACGATGTACATATGCTGCCCAACGGCGAGACTCCTTTTATTCTTCGATCGCGGAGCAAGGTTGATGGGTACTTTGAACCCGCGTTTGAGGTCATTGGCGATTGCTTCTTGAACATGGGATATGAGAATCTGGCTGATGGCTTGAAGGGGGGCCTTCCTAGAGAGATTTTAGGAGGGCTTTTTTCAAAGGATTTTACCCTACAGAGTATTATTTTACTATGACAAGAGGATATCTGTTAGATTGTAGGGCATATAGGGGATAATTGCACTAAAGGGCGGTGATAGCAGCGCTATATTCTATTTTGGCCTAGGGGTATAACTTAATACTTAATAGTTAGAGAGGTCTTATCGGTAAGTGAGGCGGGCTTCAACGTTTATGGTAGGGCATATCAAAATCATGTTGTTACTTACAAGAAGTTAATCCCAGCTCAAAACAGTTCTATTTCAAGGTCCCGATCAGCCTGCATCAAGCCTTGGTGAAAGGATGAGAGGAAGACGCTGGGGCGTGACTGGAGTTGGATGGGGAATCCGTAACTCGACGATGCTGGAGTTGGTTACCAGGTTTGAAGGTAGCGCACAAGGCCATCGAGGTTACCCTAACAATGATAAGACTAACTTCCTTACAGAAAATCTTATTGAGCACCGCGAAACTGAGCCATTGGCACCAACTGTCTTTAACTGGAGCCCCAATTCCCTGGCATAGTTAGTCATCAGACACGTCCCTCTAAACGAGGATTGCGCTGATAAACCAGGAACTTTATACGCAAGTGCAACTTGAGTTACACTTCATTTAAAACTAACTAGTAATATTAGGGATATGAGGAAAACTGTCCTCCGGACCTTTGCGAGAAGGTCACCATTGTCAAGTCAGGAAGCTTGGAGGAGCTTCTTCACGGTATTGAGTAACATGTGTTACTACCTTGTAGTTATGATCTAAGGGTATTTCCCTATCGCTATAGTAAAGTCCTAACAGTTAAAAGCTGTCATTCGTGTCGATTAGGGTTGGTACTATTATCAATTTATCATTCTACTAAGCTGGACCAATTAGAAACAGAAACACCATAGGAGCCCAGATAGTAACTCGTCAATCTCGAGGCATATTTATCACTAGCAAGGTCTAGTTTACAGTGATGGAAATCTTTCCAATATGCTGACCACTAGCCAAATACTCAAACGCAGCCAAAACCTCGTCCCTACTAAATCCAAACTCCTTCTCAACGGGAAGGCGCAGGTTCTTAGCAGTCACGAATTGCGTGACTTCTTGCAACTGCTGCTTCGAGCCTATCATGATGCCCCGGACCACGGCGCCCTTGGAAAGAGCGAGAGCAGCAACGTCGGGCATCTTATCCTGGGCGCATGGAGCCAAGAAGCCAATAACAGAGATGCAGCCACCGTAGGCAACGGCGTTGATGCTCTCAGCAATAGTTCCAGCACCTCCATTCTCAAAGATGTGATCGGCGCCGTGACCGTTTGTTATTCTGAGGACCTCATCAGACCACTTAGGGTTGGTTTTATAGTTGATGGTATAATCAGCGCCCCACGTAGACTTGACGTATTCCAGCTTGGAGTCGGATGAGGAGGTGACTATGGTCGTAGCACCTGCTGCCTTGGCGAGGATCAAGCCAGTAATGGACACACCTCCAGTACCTAAATAGACATCAGTGGCTGCCTGCCTTGTTATGGAAAGAGTCCGCTTACCAAGGAAAAGAACAGTTTGACCGGGCTTCAGAGGAATATTGCCATAAAGTGCATTCCATGCAGTGGTACCGGTAACGACAATCGCAGCCAGCTCTGCATACGGGAGCTTGGACTCGGCGGGAATTTTGACAAGTGCAGAGCTAGGAAGAGCGATGTATTCTCGAAGCACACCATCATAACAACCGCCAAGACTATGGTGCCAGTCTGGCACTGCTCCATAGAGGGCATTCAAATCGAATGATGCAATGACTCTGTCACCCTCGGAAAATCCCTCGACCAGATTGCCAGTGCGTACAACATCTCCAGCCAGGTCAGAGCCGGGAACGACGTTGTCCTTGACTGGGAAGGGGTATTTTCCTGTAGCCACAATAAAGTCCCGGTAGTTGAGAGCCACAGCTCGAATTCGAATCAGAACCTCGTGGGTGGCAGGTTCCGGGACGCTTTCCGTACAAACCGTGAGGTCTTGGATGGAGGTGCGTTGAGGGAGACGGAAAACCTGCTGAGTTGACATGGTTGTTCGTGTGAGCGGTTGGCAATGGACAAAGGCGTATGAGTTTGTTCTCTGAGAAAACGAGTTGAATGGTTCACGGTGAGACATGATACGAGTTTTATACCCGACTGATCGGAGGATGTTGTGGGCACTCATCTTTTCACGTTGTCTGTTGTTAAATCTCATGTCATCGATAGTTGCTAAATCGCCGCAATCTCGAACTCCCCAAATCAGTAATGGCAAACGACAAGCTTTTGGGTTTGGGCTGGGATAGTGCCTCCCGGGCTAACGTGGGTGGAGGATAGTGCTTAACCGGGGAGCGAAGGATAATGCTTATCCGGGACCCACGTGATTATTCACCTCTGAATCGACTCCGGCCCCGCAGCCAACCAAAGACGCTGGAATCTCCAGCGAGTAATCCATGGAGCTACAATCATTGATTGCAGCATCATCAATCCCTATGAGTAATCCCGACCCTTGCGAGAAAAGGCCGAGGCAGAGGGTTTCAGTGGCCTGCCTGCCTTGTCGCCAGAAGCGGATCCGTGTAAGTCATGACGTAATCAGCCTACGACGGTATCGAGTCTCACAAGTCAGTGCGATGGGGCCCTTCCTTTTTGTGGCTCCTGTACAGCCAAGGGATTGTCATGCGAGTATAACTTTACTGAGAATAAACGCAAGTACGTTTCTTGAACTCTTTGGGTGGAGTTTCGAGGACTGACCAGGCGATAGGCCTCCTAGCAAGGCATACGTTCAATCTCTAGAGGCACGGATACGCTCCCTGGAGGAGCAGCTAAGTGGGAGAGATGTAACACCGGCCCTCCAGTATGCAGGTGACAATCAAGACCCCAGCATGGAAATGCAGTTTGACTTCAATGACGACAGTGGGGGCCGGAATATGGTATCTGCAGTGACAGGATTGATGGGCCGTTTGAACATTGGCGACGATGGACAGCTACACTACTTTGGGTCTCAAAGCAACTATCATCTCATCAACGGCAACGTCGGCTATGACTCCATAGAGTCTACCGTCTCTCTGCAACGACAAGGTCTAGCTGCCGTGGAGTGTATGGGAAAGAACGTGCCACTATCGATGGAGCTTCAAGAACATCTACTTGAGCTCTACTGGACATGGCAGCACCCGTGGAATTACATCATTCAGAAGGACGCCTTTTTACATGCTTACAAGAGCAGGATGTACGGCCGATACTGTACGCCATTACTCCTTTCGGCCATCTTTGCCATCGCTAGTCGTTTTTCGGACCGCACCGAATTGCGCACAGTCGCTGATGATCCCAACACGGTCGGCTATGCTTTTTTCGAGCAAGCCAAGATACTCTTTCTCTACGAGAGTCAGGCGCCTATTGTTGCGACTGTTCAAGCAGCAGCCTTGATGGGCATGAGGGCATTATCAGACGGTCAAGAAGCTCTGGGTTGGCTATACTGCGGTATGTGGAGGTGACAAGCCCGACGCTCAAGATTATTGATCTGCTGCAGGGAATGCGGCCCGTATGGCGCTGAACTTGGGGCTCACTATCGACTGCTCCCAATGGGTGGCATCCGGTCTCATCACCGCAGAAGAGGCTGAAGTGAGAAAGGTGACGTGGTGGGGATGTTTCGTCCTCGACAAGTAATGATTCCACCCCGAATGTGCGATCCCATCACAGCTTACCCCCCAGACTCTTTTCGATTGCAGTGGGTAGACCTGGATGTACGAGGAAATCTCAGACTACCTGCTTGAAACCAAGTCTAGACCATGAAGTCGAATTCGAGCCCTGGACTCCAAATCCTAGTTCTGTTGTAGATGGTTCGGCAACAGCCATGCCAAGTCGTGCTGTCTCAATGGGACATTACGCTGTCGAATGCTTGTCACTTGCCTCTGAATCCATGGATCAAATGTTTGGAACTTCGTTGAGCCCTGTCATTAGTCATGATGCTAACCCATGTCAGATACGCACCCAATAGTGGATTATCCGCCAAGGATGTGGAAGATATTGTTGCCAGGACGGATGTTGAGTTGCGCGCATTTTATCTCAGCTTACCGAGTCACCTCAGACTGCCAGCGGCGTCCCATCAACCCATACCTGCACACATATATCAACTACAGTGAGTCCGGAGGTCCAATCGCTGGCGTACTAAACTAACTCGGGCGCTTAGCATGCAATATCATGTAAATCTTATCTCACTGCACCGACCTCTCTTAGAAGTATCTCCAGGCAACCCTAATAGCTACCCAGGTGCATCTTCACTGGAAAGACCTCATTTAAAGGCCTGCCAGGATTCTGCGATGGAAGTGGTCAAAGCTTTGAGGACATACAAACAACATTATACGTTGGTAAGTTACTATTCCTGTCTTCGTGCATATGCCGCTAAGCCCTTTCCACGTACAGAGGTTTGCATCTCTAGCTACTGTCCACATAGCCTTCACAGCCGCTCTTGTACATCTACTGGATACAAAGCTTGAAAGCAGCACGTGTCAGCAACAGGCGATGCGGAGTTTTACAACTTGTGTCGATGCATTGGAAGAGCTGAAAAACACGTGGTCTGCGTGGAGTGCAAAGACCTTGCGGGCAATCCGCGATCTCCAAGAAGAATGGTCTATGGAGGAGAACTGAGAGACGCATCGGGAGCCCTAACGGTTCTTTTATCTCTTTTATGGTCCTGCGCTCTAACACTGCGGTCTTTGTTTATTTAAGTCTCGATTTTGAGACCTCTGTGGGGTGATAGCTACAGTGAGCGGGGAACCCGAATACTGGAACGTAGACCCTCGTTGGTGATTGTAGAGTATGGGGGACTTTCAGAAGGTTGCCAGTTTGAATTGGACCCCTGTATTGACAAATTGGTTGGGGAGTTCTGGAATGTTGTTGAGACACCAAACATCCTAGGAGCAGGCGTGAAAGACGATGAGAATGAGAATGGGGATGGTTTGGCCAACCTTTTCCCGATGGGGAACCGTTGGGCGGCGTAGTGTTATCAGCCCGTTATTGGTTAAAAGGCTTGGGGACTGGTACCTCAGCACGGCTGGTGAGACTGCGAGGTATGGAAAAGTGCGAAGCATTCGAGCATGACTCTTACCATCTGTGTCGTAATTTCTGGGGCAGAAAAGCGCCCCCTCCCCAAGTTCGGTACAGTACCTGAGTACATACAATTGCAAAAGGGAACGGGGAGGGGTCGGGTCGGCGAAGTAGGGAGGCACAGCTGTGTTTGATACCGATTCAAAGTGCATGGGGAGCTTGGTAAATGTGGATGACACGGTGACTACAGCCAGATGGAACGCCCGAGCTATCATCCCAATGTAAAGAACTCTTGGTCCCTGCGCGCATCTTCCCCGCTGACCCGAAGAATGCGAGGATGGTGCTGTCTTATCTTACATCCAAAATGATCTAAGCCCCAGCTGCTGACTAGACTGGCTCGGGAAGTAAGAATGGAGATGCCAAGGGTATCAATCTACCAAGATCTTACTCCACACCGAGTCCGACGGGTTAGGACCTGTTGAATAAGCATAAAAGCCAAACCCGGCGTCTGGCTTCGTCTAAGCCCCCAAATGCAGGTTGATCCTCCAGCTGCTTTAGCCGTAGAGCCGGTAAGCTTGCTTGGCAACGGCGGCTGTTGGATTGATACATACCAGATTTAGTCCGCGCCACGAGGGCTGACAGGCTAGCCAATATTGGACCGACGGTTCGATGTGTTTCATGTGGCTTGAGTCAAATTCTTTTCGTCTGATGGCTAAGAATGTGTAATCAGACATCAGAAATTACAAACGTCTTCAGGAATGGATACTTGGCAAGAAGTCTCGGATTTCTGCAAAATCGTCTAATTACTTTTCGTCGACGACCGACCACTTTTACTCCATAAATTGCCCTCCCATTTCCTTGTCATTTGCCAAGAATCAATCACGGGATTCGTCAGTTGGCGTCGTCCGCGAGGGTCCGCGCTTCGGCTTTCGCCGTTCCGTACGCCGAGTGGCGGGCTCGGGCTTTGAAAGGTCGTATTGGGAATGGATATTTTTAGCATGGCACCGCCCCAAAAATAAAAACTGCTGTAATGGCGAGAATCAAGTCGCATCAATTTAATGGGAGAGCAGGCCAACATGCAAATGCTCTCTCTCGAAAAGGACTTTGGATATTTTGGCAAATACTGGGCCTGATTATCGTGCAGGAGGAACATGTCACCATGGCCGGAATCATTCCTCCCGCCTGCACGATGATGCTATCACGGCTGCGCCACACCCGTTGCGGCTAAGTTTTTCAGGGTCGCTAATCTTAGTATAGCGTCCTCCGTAAGCAGGCGGGGAGTGATCCATTCATAGCTACCGAGCCACACTTGTTCAGTCATCGCTTGTGGTTCGGATACGGATTCTGCTCGTCGTCAGTCCGTATACATACCTTGGGTGCCCGCGAGGCTTAAGCCTTGTGACCCAACGTCGGGCCTTTTCGCACCGTATTTCTCCCTTGAATCGCCTCTCTAGCCTCCAACATTTTATTAAATCTGAGGTGTTGTTCATTCTGTTCTCACTACCTACCACGCTAGCCAACAGTCCTCCTCCACTTTTTTCTTCTAGAGCCCTGTCACCCTCCGACCCGCAATGGGTAAACGATTCAGCGGTTTCGACTTTTGGGAACAACGATGTAAAGCTCTTCAAAACTCCCGAGTCGAGGAAAGCGAAAGTCAGAAACGTCTTTCTGATGCATCGAATACATCGGATAATGGGTCTACTACCGACGAACCCACATCGGCCGAAACGCTGGCCGAAACGCCACTCGCCCTGCCACCAACGATAGAAGCGACCGAACAATCCTTTGAGCCCGATCCTATCGTCGTGCGCAAAGTTCGATGTGTTCGCCACAGGGTTTCGATATCAGTGGCTCCTGCCCTGTCCCAACGCAGCCAGTCGGCATCCATGTCTCGGGATAACGAGGATCAAGAGATTATTCCCACAACAACAGCATCCAATCATGGAGATGTCGCATTGAGCCTCGACACGGTCGACCACAGTCGAATCCGTTCTCATTCTTTTCAAACGAAGCCACCCCGCCCGTCCCTAAGGATTGAAACAGGCAACCTATCCACAAAGACACGCGTCTACCAAAGACAATCCATGCCACCAATTCCAACCTTCTCTGAAACCACAATCAACTACATTACACCAATTCAGCCACAAAAGAAAGCCTCAGAGTCGCCCTCGGACTTGGCGAAAAACTTATCGCAGGAGATGGACAAGGCGTTTGATGCCCTTACCGAAGAACTACAAGATCATCAGCAGATCACAACGAAAGACGCAAAGCATAGCCCCAAAATCTATCACCCTTGGAATCCAGACGTCGAGAAGATAATACCCCCTCTTCGACCCAAGGTTGCACCACAACAACCAAGACATTCGGGGCCGATAGTACGGAAGCCAGTCTACAGCTCAGTCGGGAACCATGCCTCGAGTCCGATGAGCCCCTATTTGACTATCAAGCAACCCAATGTTGCGCCACTGGGTTACAATCTGGACTACGACTTGTGTGACTTTTTGAGGTGGGAAGCAAAGAACGTTTCTGTCTTTGGGGTTGAGACGTGATCACAAGCCCATAAGGAATCCAGTCTTGAATTTTAGCGAGATACCTACATAGCGCAGTCTTTACAACAATTAATATGATCTATCTATATTATAACAATTATAAACGTATATAGAGTGCAATTTTGAGGTGAATCGCACTGGCATAACGACATTTAACAGTTGTAAACATGGTATGACTTTGCTCCCTGTTTGACTCGGGGCTATAAACAAACGCTTGTAATTAGGGTTGCTATAACTATAGTTGTGAGAGTAGAAGGAGCTTGGGGGCTACTTATGTCAGATGTAACGATGTGTGTGTTATTATTATCTATATGTTCCTCGGCGAAGCCTTACTA
>JAADYS010000257.1:0-49568 GCA_012931995.1 Fusarium albosuccineum | reverse complement strand
GGAGGACTTCTGGGCTTCTTCTCAATCTTGACCGAGAAGTACCAAAGTGACTTGAAGCCATCGCTGATCATAATGGGTGGCTGACATCGGTTTACGAATGTGTACGTACCAGACTAATCTCGGCTTATCAGATCATCAGATAAAACCATCTCCACATCATGGCATGCAAGCTTCCCACCCTAGTCGTCATCAGAAAACACGGGAATGTGAGATAAATCCTTATGGCATAGTAAAGCCAAACCTAGGTAGGTATATTTCATAAAAGATTAATTATATAGTAGCTAAGACTCTAGCTTCTTTTATGATGGTAATTTTAAACACTTGGCCTAATAGTAGTCATTGGAGAGTCAGGGTTGTGTTGAGATGATTCCTGTGTTTTTTGACATGCGGAGGCCACCCCGGCCTCTTATTCGCAACCACCCACAAGAAGCGGCTTAAAGTTTTCAGACCCCGGCCTGAGACCGTTAACGCTCGGGTTTAGAGGGAATACAGCGAGAGGGCTGAAGCAAAAAGCCGTGCAGTAAAGTGGGCTAGGGCGGAATGATTTAGCGGCCTGACTCGCTATTACACGCATTGCTACCTTCAGCTGAACGGAGCCCCGGAAGGATTCGCGATAAACCGACGCCGAGTTACGTATGCTAAACTCCATGGACTCTCCGTGGGAGCCAACACCGATCTTGTCCTCCGACATAGTTGCAACGCCCTTGATTCATATAAAAGGGCAGACAGCGGTTGTCGACTTTTTAAGAGCTAGCAGCACATTGCAAACATGTTGGACAAACCCATTCTCTTCGCCAAGGTTCTAGCCTACAACTTCGCCTACCTCTGGCGAGAGCTACGCCGCATCGCGGCCAGAAAAACCCACGCGTGGGTCTTCAAGCTCACAGGCAAAAAGGCGGCAGCGGTTCGCGATCGCAACATCGTCATCGTTGGCGCCAACTTTGCTGGCTACCAGGCTGCTCGTGTCATTGCCACGAACCTGCCCCTCGACAGCCCCTACCGCGTCGTCGTCATTGAGCCGAACTCTCATTTTCAGTTCACCTGGGTCCTCCCTCGGTTCTGCGTCGCAAAAGGTCATGAGCACAAGGCTTTCATTCCCTATGGAAACTACATTGGTGCTCCCGAAGGCGCTCTTCGTTGGGTCAAGGATCGCGTTGTTGGATTAAGCAAGACGCACGTTACTTTGCAGGACAGCGACGAGGAGATTCCCTACGAGTATCTCATCATCGCGACAGGATCTGGCATCAAGGATGGTCTACCCTCTCGGGCTAACGTGACCGAGAAGCCGGAGGCTATGGAGCTCATGCAAGCCATGCAAAACGACCTCGAGAAGGCTACCAAGATCGTCGTTGTTGGAGGTGGTGCCGCTGGTGTCGAGGTTGCCACAGACGCCAAGTCGCTATATCCCGACAAGACGGTTATCCTGGTTCATTCTCGGACAGCTCCCATGCATCGATTTGGAAGTGGCCTCCAGAAGTCTGCGCTTGAGGGTATCGAAAAGCTCGGCGTTGAGCTTATCCTCGAGGAGCGGGTAGTTGGGGAGGATAAAGAGGCTGGAACTGTCACTCTGCGATCTGGCAAGGTTATTGAGTGCGACTACTTTGTGAGTGGCCCCAGGAAGATTATAGGAATACGACTGACAACAGCAGATCAACTGTACTGGTCAGCGACCCGTTTCAGATATCCTCAAGGATCTCTCCCCGAAAGCCATCTCGGAATCAGGTCACATCAAGGTCAAGCCTAGTCTTCAAATCGACCACGATTCTCTTACCAACGTCTATGCCTGCGGAGACGTCGCTGACACTAAGACGCCCAACCCCAACGGTCGCTCTGCCATGCGTCAAGCCGACATCGTGGCCGACAACATCCTCCTCGCTGCCCGTAACAAGAAGCCGACGTACACATACAGAAACTACTGGGCCGACGGTATCATCAAGCTGACGCTTGGTCTGGTAAGCTTCTCTTCCCAAGAAAACTCGCATTGAAGCATGCAACTCACACATTTGCCAGGATCGGTCGGTGACTCATCTCGGGGATGGAAAGAAGGAGCTGTTGTTCGCGGCTAAGGAGAAGAATGAGGCCCTCATGGCCGCGCAGGCTTGGAAGAAGTTTGGAGCGAAGCCTTTTGAGGACGACTACACGAAGGAGGTCACCTCCAAGGCTGCGGGCAAGGAGCAAGTTTAAAGCGATGTTGTATTTAGGAGATCGCGATAGATTTCCAGGTTGTGTTGATGGTTCTTAGCTCTAATACTTACAGTGGTCAACAAAAAGCCAATGCTCAACACTCGGGAGAACACCTCCTATGCCGTACCCCGAAGCATCTGTTGCCAAGTGGAACTGAACCTTGAACTCGGCTCCGGGTGTAGCGTTCTGATGCACGCTGTCGCAGCTCCGTTCCAATGGCTGGGCGGGCCCTTCATCCCAGATTGAGGTCTCCTCCGCTTCACCCTTTGGGCCATGCGTAAGGGAAAATGAGGTCGGAAGATACCCAGTAGAGCACCAAGGTGCGCATGAGCGCTCGGTGGACGCACTCGCAGGGCGTAGGAGGACACGAGCAGATGAACTCGTGCGCGCAAAAAGGCATGGGTCACTCTGGGTTCGAGCCAAGGAATATAGGCGGTGTCCCAGTCTCATCACCAGGAAAAGGTGCATGATTGTATTGACGATGCTTGAGCTAAGTCACTACAACCGCGCCTGGACTGCCCCACAATATCTAAGGAGATCTTCTGTCAGTAACCTAATATATCCCCAGTATTATTAACAAAGAAAACCTAAGAGAAAGAAAACTTAATCGTAGAAGAATAAAATATACCTAAGTCCATTATGCTTAGAGAGCTACCTAAAAGAGATAGGTTTATTATCATAATATCTTCATAAGAATAGGACCAGGAAGTATCGAACTTCAGTTCCTTTGTCTCCCCACTGTACGTCCCGGTGCTTAACTCTCGGGCTGTGATGTCGAATGATGGTGACATTGGCCGTCCTCGCATGAATTCTAGCAAGCATACCCTCTCCAACTCTTATGAAGGGTCTTCAGGCGACTATCTGCATTGGTCAATTCAGCAGGTTTGACGGAGACAATAATGAGTTGTTTGTAGTTTCGCACAGTCAAGACGTAGAGATAGACATGGATACCCGGGCATCATGTGCTTCTTCCAACGTTTTCCAACGCTCGTTGTGTGCGGTCAGAGAGCTCAGACTTTTTTCTCGAGGACTAGACGGAATACCTCTTCAATCCATGCCTTCCAATCCTCGTCGGTTTTATTCGGCGTCCATCCCAGCTCAAATGCC
This sequence comes from Fusarium albosuccineum, assembly GCA_012931995.1. Lineage (NCBI taxonomy): Eukaryota > Fungi > Ascomycota > Sordariomycetes > Hypocreales > Nectriaceae > Fusarium > Fusarium albosuccineum. Next base: position 46,277 of record JAADYS010000257.1, on the reverse strand, counting down.
TTCCCAGGAACGGTTCTATACCTACAGGCTGTCAGTTATTCATACTGTAAGAAGAGAAGCGGATCACATACTCCAGGTGGAAGCTAAACCTTATCATCCACTCATCAAGTCCTCTGCCATCATTCCACCTCTGCGCAGCATCCGACTCCATGATAGACTTCGGCTCAGGGTCTACCAACGCGCCGTTGGAAAACCCAACCTCGCCAATGAGCTTTGCGACGTCGAGCCAATTATGATATCCCGTTTCCGCAAAGAATAAACCTTCTTTTCCAGAAGGCACATGCTCGCCGGCTAGAACATTGCGTAGGATCAATTCGTACAATGCAGCAAAATCTGTAATATGCACATGCCCCGCCCCTCCTCTTCCATTCCCAATGTACTCAGGGTTCCCTTTATCGATGGCGAACTTGACGAGTTCGAACAGTTGTGGTGTGTGCTGGGTGAAAAGACCCGTTCCTTGGCCGTAGACATCTGGTGGGAGGAGGGCGTGTATTTCCACGCCATGTGGTTCTACTGCGGAAATCGCCGCGAGTAATGCTTCACGTTGAAGGGATAAATATTTCGCCGGTAGGTTCACTAGATGCTGAAAAAGACCAGCTTCCCCAAAATCAGTCGGGCCAGGATAGGTGGTGTTTGAGCCAGCAAGATTCCAAGTTCCCGAAGTCTATCCCTCTCATCAGCTATGATCATTCTTGCATGAGAGATAGCTTACGTGAATATAGTGGACCTTGCTACCATCCCGTGCCTTTCTCTGGCCAAGTCCCTTGACTAGTGCCACCGCAAAACGACGATGGAATCCCGATGCTGTATGGATCACCACGTCATGCTCAGCGGCAAGATCCTTCAAATCTTCCGAGTCATCGAGGTCGCGAAAGATGACAGTGTTGACACCCTTGGAGTTGAGTATATCCGCTTGCTCCTTCTTTCGCACCAGTGCCGTGATGCTCAATTGTTGGACGAGCGTGTCCTGGGATTTTAACAGCGCAGCCAGGACTGAGCCACCCCTAAACTCGTTAATCAGCTGGTTGTTCTTTCCGGCGTCGAGGACTTACACGTAGCTAGTTGCGCCGGTGAAAAGAATCTTGCGTGGAGCCATTTCTTCTCTCTTTGGTGTTGAGAGAGTGAAGTTGATCTGACGAAATGTGAGTCAAGCCTCACATGCTCGTATATGCCGCTAATAAACCCCGCACCCAATTGAACACATTCTATCAGCCGTGACGTTGTTAGAGGAGAGCGCTGAGGAACAAGCAGAGACGATGAGTTGAAGCATGAATGTCGGCGACGGATCAAGTCGAATGTTTGTTCTTCCATTATTGTGAGATGGTCATGTCGCGTACCGGCGAGCCATTTCCTCCGTGTTTCTATCAGTATCTCATCCGTCCACATGTATCCTTTTCAATACCCATTAAAACGTAGTCTGTAGCTTCGGGTAGTCCTTGGCCCGCGCGTCCAAGTCCGCAAAGATGGCTGCCGAGTCATCTTTGGCAAGATGCTTCATACGGTTCAAATCATCCTCCTCGAGATTCTCGAGCACAGTCTCCGGTTCTTCCTTGCCGTTTTTCTGGTCCTCCTTTTGGGGCTCAACGGCCTTTTCGATACCTGATGATTCTCCAATCAGCAGGATTTGTGTGTTGACGTAGTCAAAGTGGGCTGGCTTAGAGGGCAGCCAACGAAGAGATCGAAACTCGTCAATGATCCTGTACCCTTATTAGTCCCAGTAATATTTAGACCTCTTGTCTGCTACTTACTCCTTGGGAAAGTCAGGTCCTTCGGGCAGTTGCGCGTTTGCTGGTCCTGGATACTGCGGGTTCTTGGTGCTGAGTATAAAGCTTCCCTTGTCCTTCAGGCCCAGCTCTTTCTGGACCTCGTCCAGCTTTTCTGGGAGCGTTGTGAAATAAGCCAGATGGCTCTCGCGGCCAGTAGAAGTTATGGCGTAAACACCTTCGCCAACCGGCGTCGCAGCTGGGGTGCGGCGCGTGCCCGCAGTCTTTGTGTCATACTCCGACGCAGCCAGGAATTCCTTCTTAATCTCGTCATACGAGGCGCCGGACTTTTCAACAAACACCATAAAGCGGTCCTTGCCGCTCGTGGGCAGCGTCTTCTTGGGGAGGGCGAGCAAGCGGGTGTTTCCAGCGTCGGCAATGGGTCCCTCACCCAGGCGGGCATCCTTCTCGATGGGGCGCAGCAACATGTAAGAGCGGGCGATGTCCTGGACGCTCTCCGGATCCTCAATGTTTACGCGTCCACGGATAAAAAAGTAGATGATGCCCTTCTCAAGGATGCTAGATGGGACGTCGGGTTCCTCGGCGGGCTGGACAGCATCTTTGCCATTGGCCTCTTCTTTCTCGCTGGGCTTGGAGCTCTCCTCGTCCTTCTTTTCATCCTTCTCGGGGGCCTTCTCATCCTTGTCGTCTGACTTGATCCCAACTTCCTCCAGAGTCTTTTGGTCATCATCTGTCTTTGCGCGCTTTGCATCGGGCGACTCATGGGTTATCTGATGCTTATCGCCAGTAGAGGCCTGCTCCTCCAGGTTACCATTCTCAGCTGAAGGCTTGGACGGAGAGTCGGTCATTTTGGGCAATGAATGGCGTGCGTGATGGAACCAATTGATGTGGTTTGAGGATGTAAAGGTGAAAGATAGCGTGCCAAAGGGAAGGAGCGGTTGTCTTAAGCTCAAGTCGACGCGTCGCGTGAATGAGTGGTCGTACGGGTGATGGGTGATGTCATAGACCTCTCACCTCCCGGGCCGCGCTTGCCTTGTGTCTCATGAGCCACACGGAACCTTGCATGTCTCGGCGTCAGTCTCTCATCATACTCAGGGCGTGGCTTGCTGCCAAAAGAAAATCCCGGATCTTCAGGGGATGCCGTCCGTGTTGGTTTTCACCATGCCAAGGCCACCGATATCACGCTCTAGCAAACGAAGCGCTTCTCTGGCAAAGGGAGCCGCAGCGCCACGCACTCTCAATGCCCATCTTAGCTCTTCAACTCTTGCAGCACACCATGCCATTTCATCGAAAGAGTCCGCTGTCGCCCACAGCAGTCCAGCCATTGATCCTATCTCGGCTGCTTGATACGCAGCTGCACTTCCCCAGAACGCAGCTGTGTGCTCGGGCCGTAATGATCCTAGTAACTCGATCGCCGACTGCAACTTTGCCCTAGCTGTCGATCGCAAAACCTCGTAGAGTGATCCAGGCGTATCAGGGGTCATGATTCGTACGAGAGCTCGGTGAAGTGCAATTTCAACGGCAGCATGGGCCAAGTGAAGAGCGCCATTGGAACACAACTCTCGAAGCTTGGTGCTCTGCAATTGAAGTCGATGAGGGAGAGTAGCATGCCATTCGCGAAGACGAAAGACCAATGGTTTTGCTAACTCGACAGCAGCGACAACTCCCATCTGATCCAGAGTGCCTCCGGCGCGAGTGGCTGCGGCGCTGTAAAATGTTCGGATAACGTCGCTCATGATCTGCGTCAGTTCAATATGACGGATGAACAAATCCCAACCAACAATAATTGGCGACGTGTGGTCTGGGTTGGCATCCGGATCTATCGTACCAAGTTCGGGGTAGTCAGAAGCAGTGCAGGGCCGAACATCCCAGTCACTATCCTGAATGAGAAACGGTCGACCATGGATACAAGCTCCCCAGCGATCTTGCATATAAAGAGCCCAAGCCAACCGCCGTCGCAGTCCCACTTCCCACGCGGGAATGGACCAAGAGCTGCAGTCGATGTGGATACCCAAGTCCTGCGCCATGGCTACCAGCTGCGCCGTAAACATGCGGTTTGACATGGGGTGCGTATGCGAGCCAGATTCGACAATACGTCGGTTGCGTTGTAGGAGAAGAAGTCCCGCTTCGAGAGTGCTGAGCTTAGGTCGGCGCATATCCTGAGCAATGGTGCGTTCAGCCAACTCCTCAAGGGCAGCTGGGTCAGGAATGGATTCGATCTCGCGACCTGCAAGCGAGCTGTCGTAAAGCTGCCAGTCCAACGCCACAAGGTAGACGGCAGCTAGTAAGGAAGGTGCAAAATGCCGATGAGACAGACGATGCTTGCTGATAAATACATCTTTGTGCAGGATGGGAAAACTAGGATGGACGATGCGAAAGTAGAGGTCAACCAAGGTCCGGCCAAGAGGATGGACGGTTGCCTCGATGGCATCCAGGTCTGCAATCCTGGTCTGCTCGGATGCGGTAGACTCGTCGGGGTGAACCAAGAAGATCGTCCTATAGTCGAGACGCCTAGCAAAGGTGGAGGATATGGGGAGCGGAGGAGGGTCCTGATTTGGGTTATTGGGGCGATGGAGGTCGAGCAACACTGGGTCCCGGTAGTCGGTAGGCCCTATGTATTCGGCATGTGTCTTCAGGTCCAGGCCAAGGGTGTTGCTGAGGATGGGAGGTCGGGGGGCATCGGGTATCATTTCCTCAGGCCGCATCACTTGCTGCGTCTGCTGAGTCTGAGTTGTAGACGGTTGGCCTGGCACGGTTGTGCTCTCAACGCTTGCCGGGGTCGAAGCAACATCGCCCTGGCGGCTCGAAGACGGAGAAGTGGCTGTGTTTCCAAACCCGTTGCCGGTGGTCTGTATTGGCGATGTTGTTGAGTCTCCTCCCAAGTTCCCAGGCTCAACGGTCCCGTCCCGAGAGCCGGCCCTTCGCTCACGCTCCCGGTTCTGACGCCGTTGACGCGGCGTAGGGCCGCGCAGAAAGGTACAAGGCTGGTTGTGAAAGGTACACAAAACACAACGGAACTGGCCCTCCTCCTTGACGCACCGCGTCTTGCGGACCCGACAAGTATCACAAGGCCGGGAGCGGGCGGCTGCCGAAGACGAGGAAGACGTCGGCGGCTGCTGGACACCGCCGTTGCTCAAACCTCCGCCTGCAGGCTGGGCCAGGTCGGCCGGGCCGGACATGGAGAAAGGTGAAGTGAATCACGCTGGACGGGCTGGGAGAAGATTCGGAGAACATGACCCACCCGGCGGCGGCCGTCTGACTAGATGCACAGTGATAAGAGACAGCGGCCCGGTCATCCTCTGGCCATAGGTACCCTCATGCAGATGCTAGCGGATCCCATGGACCGGCAGACATGGCAAGAGTCGAGGTGAGCTGGTTCAAACTAGGGTCGCGGGCGCAGAGAATCTCCATCCGCCTTTCGGGGCTTATCCTTATCGCCCATGGCCCGCGTTGGGTTGTAGTACGATAAGGGAAACATTGGTAATGAGAGATGCAGCCCCACGGGGTCGGAAGTCCGGGGAAACGGATATACCGACGCGAGCTGGGCGAAGCCATCTCGGGGGTTTGCTCCGGATGGTCCATGCTATCAGCTCAATTGATTGCGGTGGACTAATGAAATCTGCAGACGATGTTGAGGCAAAAGACTCAACTCCAGAGGTCTTTGCTCATGATGCTTGTCTCAGAGGTAAACGTGCTCGCAGATCCAATGCATGATCGCAGGTACCTCCACTTTCACCATCAACCAGGTACCTCCAAGACCATCAAAAAGGATCCAGCCGCGATTACGTATAAAAATATTGCAATTTACCCGGAGCGTCTCTCTCGGTTATCACGTATCTTGTCGCTGGATATGCTTATAAGCCCTCCACGTCTCCCAACGTTGAGAGATACCAGAGCCAAGCCTCTGATAACAAAAGTGCTCCTTCTTCTTTCAGTCCAATTGACCAACGAGAAGCAGACGCCGCCGGCGAACCAATTTATATCGACGATCTGTGTTGCCGCAGGGCTCTCGGCCGCCGGCGTGTGCTGTCATTGGCCAGCTCGTCGTCGGCTTTTAGTTCCGGGGCCGCGCTATCAGCCTCTACTCTTCCCGGGATGCCAGAGCAGGTACCATTGTGTTAGAATTCTGCTTGACGAGTAGGCTAATTTTTGTCGTAGAGACGGTGACATCTGTTAGAGGCCAATTGAGTTGTCCAAGTATCTCGTGATCTCTTCTCTGTGGCACAAGCACTGGTGCGCCCACAGAGTCCGTGTGGCCCTTGGTAAGCTGTCGGAGTTAGACCCGCTTCACGGAGACAACCCGGCCGAAAAAAAGGGAAATTCAACACCACGGATTAGACTCAGGATAGCCGAATCCCCTCTTCTGACTCTTTGTCAGTCTTGCCTCTGCCGTCAGTCGCATCACATGTCTTGAAAGGGATCAAAAAACCCTTTTGGATGCACGTTTCTACTGCTCTTACACCCTTCTCTCACCCCTGATTCCGCCGAGTCCCCCTGCGGCGGCGTCATCTTGGCCGCCGGCCTCACCAGACTTTCAAGTCGCCTTTCAGCTTCCGTGGGATGTTCTATCAGGAGTCATCATGAAATCATTTGGCTTCCTGGTTCTTGAGGCTATGCAAGTATATGAATCACGAAAGTTTGAACCAGTCGAGACAATTCCCGAGTGCTACCTCCAGGCTCATCCGACTTAACCAGACCGAAGTCCCGGAATAAGCTACAGAGATCAAGGCAGACATAAAGACTACTTTGGTCTCATTACGACATTTAGTTACTTTGTTGATTCTGCCCTTCTTCAGTCATTTTACGGGGGCTTGCATAGCCTCTTTATCGGCTAACCCCTTTTCCAGTCACCATGCTAATCAATAACACCCCAGATGGTGTCGTCAATGGCACCACAAACACTATAGAGGCTTCACCTCCTCTCACTATTGCCGATTGGAAGGCCGCCCAGACAGGAGGTGGTCTTGAACGACTCCTTTCCCTTATAGAAGCTGAGAAAGCCGCCAACCCTAAAACTCACGCTTGGATTACACTTGCGACTGCCCAACAAATCGAAGACCAGTGGGCCAAACTTCAAGCCAGCGACACTGATGCTGCTTCTCTACCCCTTTATGGAGTTCCTTTCGGCGCCAAAGATAACATTGATGGGCAGGGCCTCCCAACAACCGCCGCATGCCCTACCTTTAGCTCTGATCCCGTTACTGTAGACGCATTCGTTATAGCCAGGCTCAAGGCTGCCGGTGCTATCCTTATAGGAAAGACCAATCTCGATCAATTCGCAACCGGTCTCGTCGGCACAAGATCCCCCTATGGCGCTGTGCCAAACCCATTCGACCCCAATCGCGTCAGCGGTGGCTCTAGTTCTGGAAGTGCCGTTGTCGTCGCCCGCGGTGTTGTACCTTTCTCTCTCGGCTCAGACACCGCTGGCTCCGGTAGAGTGCCAGCCGGGCTCAACAATATTGTGGGCTTGAAGCCAACCCGTGGCGCATTGAGTGCTCAGGGAGTACTCCCGGCTTGTAAAACCCTCGACTGCGTCTCTATCCTCTCTCTCAGTGTGGCAGATGCAGAGACTGTTCTGTCTATCGCCGAGGGTTATGATGTCAAAGACCCCTATTCTCGCTCTCGGCCGGATGTCAACATTGCACCATCCCTTGATGGATTTGGTTGCGCGGCCAATTGGAAAAGGCCTTCGTTAGCCATCTGTGCTGAGCCTGAATGGTTCGGTCGAGATGATCATTCCCCGGCATATGAGTCGGCCTTGGCTAAAGCGAGAGCATTGGGCTGGAAATTGGTTCCTACCGACTTCCGCTCTTTGTTCCAACTCGCTCAGCTTCTCTATTGCGGGCCTTGGGTCGCCGAGCGTTACGAGGCAATTCGGGATTTCATCGAGAAAGCTCCAGCGGACGAAATGGATCCTGTCGTTCGAGGCATCATTATCAGATCTCAGACTCTTTCAGCGGCAGATGTTTTTGCGAGCGAATACCTTCGTCAAGACTTGACCCGCCAGATTCAGCTTGCATTTGACCAATTCGATGGATTGTTTGTTCCTACCTCTCCCACATTTCCGACAATGCAGCAAATATCGGAGAGTCCGGTCAAAGAGAACTCGATTCTTGGCACATACACGAACTTTGTCAACTTCCTAGATTGGTCAGCGCTTTCCATTCCTGCGGGCTTTAGACCAGACGGACTTCCCTTTGGCGTCACTCTGATTTCCAATAAATGGCAAGAGCCACTCCTGCTATCCTGGGCTCGTGACTGGTTCGGCGACGAGGCAAGAACCTTGGGTGCAACAGGTGTCGAGGCACGTGAGCCCTCTGCGCCAAAACCAGCCATCGTCTCGAGTTACGTTCCAATTGCAGTTGTCGGCGCACATCTTTCGGGATTTCCTCTCAACAAAGACCTTATCTCCCGGGGCGCCAAGCTAGAAAGGGCAACAGCAACATCTCCCAACTACCGTCTCTTCGCTCTAAACTCCAGCTCTGGCCCAAAGAAACCCGGCTTGCAGCGAGTATCGGCCGGCCATGGAGGTGCAGAAATAGAGGTTGAAGTCTGGAACCTGCCCAAGTCCTCCCTTGCCAGCTTCATGGCTACCATTCCTCCTCCTCTTGCGATCGGCTCGGTCGAGTTGCAGGACGGTTCTCAGGTCCATGGGTTCGTGTGCGAGCCGTTGGGTCTTGAAGATGCTGTCGACATCACAAGCCATGGCGGCTGGAGTGCTTACAATAAGCATCTCCGAGAAGCCAGGCCATTGGCCAACGGTACCAAAAAGGGAAATATTTCAACGGTTCTTGTAGCCAATCGGGGCGAGATCGCGGTTCGGATTATCGAGACTCTCCACAAGATGGGTCTCAAAGCTGTCGCCATCTACTCCAATACGGACGCAGAGGCTGCACATGTTAGCCAAGCCGATGTTACCTTACAACTTCAGGGTACTTCAGTCTCTGAGACGTACCTAAACATCCGTCAAATTTTAGAACTAGCCAGGTCGGCTAATGTTGATGCTGTCATCCCCGGATACGGATTCTTGGCCGAGAATGCCGATTTTGCTGCAGCTGTCGAAGAAGCTGGCATGACATGGGTTGGGCCAACTCCGCAGCAGATGTCCGATTTGGGTCTGAAACATCGCGCTCGTGCAATAGCTGCAGACGCAGGTGTTCCAGTGGTTCCTGGCTGCGATAACCTACTCACATCCTTCGGCGAAGCCCTCAAGGAAGGTGAACGGATTGGATTCCCGTTGATGTTGAAAAGCACAGCAGGCGGTGGCGGTATCGGTTTGAGCCACTGCAAGGACATCCATAGTCTCGCAGCAACGTTCGAAAGCGTTCAAAGACAAGCGACGGCAAATTTTGGAAACGGGGGTGTGTTCCTAGAAAGATTTGTTCAGCGAGCGCGTCACATTGAAGTTCAGATTCTAGGTGACGGTACCGGACGAGTCATTGCTGCTGGTGAACGAGACTGTTCCTTGCAGCGCCGTCATCAAAAGGTTGTCGAGGAGAGCCCGGCGGTCATGGTGCCTGTTGAAATACGGGAGAAGATAAAAGCGGCTGCTGTGCGTCTTGCGTCGTCTGTCAAGTATCGAAATGTCGGTACTGTCGAGTTTATTTATGATGTTGATACGGAGGAGTTCTACTTTCTCGAAGTCAACACGCGTCTCCAGGTTGAGCACCCTGTTACTGAGTCAGTTACAGGACTTGATCTAGTGGAATGCATGCTGAATATCGCGGACGGGAAGAATACTCAACTATTTGAAACAACACCCGAGATCTCTGGTGCTTCCATCGAGGTTCGACTTTACGCCGAGAGCCCTCTTCACAACTTTCGCCCTTGTACGGGTCGGATTTCTGAGCTAGAGTTTCCCTCCAGCCTTCGGGTTGATACTTGGGTCAAGATCGGAACCGAGATCACGACTTCCTACGATCCCCTGGTAGCAAAACTCATCTCTTCTGGGGTTGATCGCCAGCAGGCTCTGAAAAAGTTGGCCGAGGGTCTCGCAGCTACACGTATCAAGGGCGTTCATACCAATCTCGAGTACTTGCGACAGATCGTTTCGTCGTCTTTGTTCGAGTCTGGCGAATACACAACAAAGTCGCTTGATACCTGTCGGTTTGTGACCTCTTCTCTGGAAGTGACTGATCCCGGCATCTTTACCACGGTTCAAGATTATCCCGGGCGTACGGGGTATTGGAGCGTCGGAATTCCTCCCAGTGGTCCGATGGACTCGTATTCTTTTCGGTTGGCGAATCGACTCGTCTGCAATCCTCCTGGTGCCGCTGGACTAGAGTGTACCCTCCGAGGGCCATCCCTTAAGTTCCACTGCGATGCTGTAGTCGCAGTCACAGGAGCTGCTGCACCTGTAACCATCGAAGACAAACCAGTCCCCCAGAATCAAGCTCTCTGCATACAGGCCGGTCAGGTCTTGAGTATCGGAGTTGTCGAACATGGACATCGGATCTATCTCGCCGTTCAGGGTGGTGTTCAAGTTCCCATCGTTATGGGAAGTCGGGCAACTTTTGAGCTAGGCAAGCTCGGTGGGTTTTCTCGCAAGCTGAAGCAGGGTGATACCTTGGCTATCAAGCCCAGTCCGACCAGTGATGCCGAGGATGAAGCTCTTCAAATCGCCTCACCCGCGACCATCCCTCGTCAACCAAAAGCAACCTGGACAATCAAGGTAATTCCTGGGCCCCATGGCGCGCCGGAATACTTTACTCCTGAAAGTGCCAAGGCTCTGTATTTGAGTGAATGGAAAGTCCACCACAACAGCAACAGGCTAGGCGTAAGGCTCACAGGCCCTCAGCCTACATGGGCGCGCCAAACCGGCGGCGAGGCTGGGTTACATCCCTCCAATATTCACGATTCCCCTTATTCAGTCGGCAGCGTCAGCTTCACTGGTGATGAAGCGGTGGTTCTCGCTTGTGATGGCCCAAGCCTGGGAGGTTTCGTCGTCTTTTGTGTCATCGCATCGGCAGAGATGTGGAAGATGGGACAAGTTCGGCCTGGAGATACGATTCGATTCGATCCCGTTAGCGTTGACACTGCTCTTGACCTGGAGAAACAACTTGAGGACGTGATTGAGAATCTCTTACCTCTTCCAACTCATGAACCCGAAGCAACAGATGAACTCTCTCTGGCTAGGTGTCTGGGCGATATCCCTGCCATTGTTAGCTGTATCGAACAAGATGGCCAGAAGATCGTTATTCGTCAAGCTGGAGATCGCGCTTTTATGCTGGAGTTTGGCGAAGCTGTTGCTTTCGATCTGCGCCAAAGCTTTGGCATCTTTGCGTTCTGCGAACAACATGACAAGAAACCTATCCCTGGTGTGGAGGAGTTGACACCCGGCGTTTCCAGCCTTCATGTCACCTATACCAAGGGTCTGTCCCCAAGCACTATGATGAAGCGGTTGGTAGAACATGTGGGATCGTACAACGTGCCGACTCAAGTCACTTCAAGAAGTGTCAAGCTCCCCATTTCTTTTGACGATCGCGTCAGTCGCGCAGCCGTTGAACGCTACACTGCGACGATTCGAGGAGAAGCCTCATGGCTACCTAGCAACGTCGAGTTTCTGGAAACGCTAAATGGCATCGAGGATATCGAAAAGCCGCTCGTCGATGCGGAATTCCTCGTCCTCGGTCTCGGGGATGTTTTCATGGGCTCGCCGTGCGCTATTCCTCTGGATCCTCGCCATCGGCTTTTTGGTACAAAGTACAATCCTTCCCGGTCTTTTACGCCTCGGGGCGCTGTAGGAATTGGAGGGCAGTACATGTGTATCTATGCCACAGATTCTCCTGGAGGGTATCAGCTCGTCGGTCGCACGGTTGATATTTGGGACTCTGATCTTTGCCGCGTCGGGAAGCAAGATTCCAAGCCTTGGCTGTTCCGCCAGTTCGATCGCATCTCTTTCTACTCGGTTAGCGAAGCCACGCTTGATCACGAGCCCAGGGAGAAACTTATCCGCATCGAAGATGGTGTGCTCGATCTTGTGCAATACGAAACGTGGCTGGAGGAGAACAAAGAAGATATCGCCGCCACAGCTGCGCGCCAAGCAGAAGCCATCGCGAACGCTCCATTCACCGATGAGCTGCTCCGTCCTTATCAAGCCAGCGCCAGCACTAACGCCCATACACACGGTTCTCTGGGGGATTCGAGCGTTGAGGGCGAGCGTATCAAGGCCATGATACCAGGTCGGTGTTACAAGGTGATGGTGAAGCAAGGAGACGCGGTTGAAAAGGGCGACGTGTTGGTAAGTAAAATCTCAACAGGATTGTGAATGGATTGGTCTGACATTCGTGCAAGGTTTACGTCGAGTCTAGCAAAATGGAAGTCGAGATTCGCAGTCCAGTGAGCGGGAAGTGTGTGGCGGTTCTGGTCGAGATGGGAGACTTGGTGGATGTGAATGACGACCTGATTATTGTCGAAGGATGACTGCAGTATTCACTTCTAGGCTGTTTGGTGAGGCATGAAATCATCTTGGTGATCGCTCGTTGCGTAATACTACTCATCAGCGTGCGATTTTTTGATCTTTTTCGCAGCTTTGTGATCATCATGGTCTACAAGGGGTCACGGTCAAGAGCATTCAAAAACAATGGTTGAGAGAAAAGCAAAAGATTGATTGATTTGTACAAAGTGATCCCATCCGAGTCCTCCATCTCAACCGCAGCCGCTCTCGTGCCAAGGACACCAACCTTCGCCCTCTGCCAGTATGCCCTCGCCCATCGTCGCGCTAGACCCCGGCATCGGACGCGCTTGCAAGCGCTGTGCAGCTCAACCGCTGCTGAACCCGAGGTTCAAAAGTGGCTGTCCTGCGCAGCCCTTGCAAGCACGAGCGATGCGGGAGTCCAACGCCACAAGGAGCACGAGGGCATATTGGCAGAAGGCAAACGGCGGTGCCATGAACGACTTGAAGCCACTCAGCGTCTCAGACTCGCTCGAGCTGGAGCTGGAGCGCCCCCGAAGGATTGACTCCAGCCCAGGGTATCAAAGGGTGTCTCTTGCAAGCACGTCCGATAGACCGGATTGGAACTGATCATGATTAGTGACATTCAAGAGTTATCAAAGAACAGCGTAACTTACGTCTTCAGCTTCCCCCCTGGGTCAGGGGGGTTGGGGTACTGTAGCTAATTGCGTAGCGAGTGTCCTGGGGGACGTAGTGGTGGCCTGGCATCCGGTTCGGACATCTTGGTCAGAGCCCCGCGACTTCCTGTCGGATTCTCCTGTCCCCGCGGGCTCTGACCAAGATGTCAAGGGGTATCTTGCAAGCACGTCCGATGAACCGGTGGACAATGAGCTGTGGATGCCTAGTGGTTAGCTAGGTGCAAAGGGCAAGACGGGGCGTGGGCATGTAGAGTGCAGTGGAAAGACGACATGAGAAAAAAAGAGAAACGCGCAAAGAAGAAAAGTGACTGAGCATACCTGGTTCATTTGCTCACCCAGGCAACCTGGTTAGGGGCCAGAAACGAGTTGTTCTCAGAGCCAAGTTTCATGGTGAACTGGCGATGGTTAGTGGCATCCTAAAGATGGTAAAGAGCAGTCATGACTTACCAATTGTCGATTCAGCCTCGACAAATTCCCCCCCGCCTTGATCTTCTTGTACGTCAACCCCAAGGCCGACCAGCCAAGTATGATGTACTCCGCCTTGGCTGGTCTACCTTGTTAGGTATGTTTCGCAGCATGGTAGTGGGGGTTTGCTGTCGCAAGCTATAGTTAGTAGCGTCCAAGAGGTTGCAAACAGCAGTCGAGACTTACGATCCCCCCATCCTACCACCTCCACCAACCACGAAAAAAAGGAGGATATCTTGCAAGCACGTCCGATGACCGATATGGCCGATGAGGCAGTACCAGCCGATCGTGCTCTGTGGAACGGAAGAGTCAGATGGGTGAGCATTCCCATGAGTAGAGGTGAAGAGAAGAAGTGAGAAGGAAAAAGGAAAAAGACTTGGAACGTACCTGAACACGACCGTCTGGTACCGCCAAACAAGAAAAAGCGCTTCATTTTTGACTGGTTGTCGGGCTTGGAGGAGCCTTCCCGGTTCATTTTCGATTGGTTGTCTGGGCCCGGGAAGGGCTCCTCCAACCCAACCAGCTTCGCGTCCTCATGGTGAATGGTGTAGAATAGCTATGCATGTCAGACGGTAACTAAAAGCAGGAGCTGGGGAAAGCTTACTTTCGGCCGGTAGTGTGCCGCCTCCAGCATTACCGAGCTGTCCGGAATTTCTGGACAAGACAGTCCTTGCCCTCAGTCGGCTAGAGAGGTTAGATACCTTGGAGTCAAAGTCAGAAAGATGAGTGCCAAAAACTTACGCAAGGAACGGCACACTACCGCCCTAGCTGAAGACTTCAACGTGACAATGCCGTTAGGCAAAGCCATGGATGCCGCTAGGCAAAGGCGATGGATGCCGTTAGGCAAAACCAAAAGAAAAATGGAACACAGAAAAAAGGGCAAGATGCCGTTAGGCAAGTGTCCATGTTCCAAAAAGAAGAAGAAGAAGGTAGATGGGGTGAAGTGTTATGAGGAAAAGAGAGAAGAGGGAAGAGAGGAAGAAGGGGAGGAAGGAGAATTAAATAGTCGAGGATTTGGGAAAAGTGGGGGGCGAGTGATCTGTGATATCTGTGTGTGTGCCCTGGTGGCGGCCGGGCAACAGCCCTCATCGGGGACCGGATCTCAACGCAGGCTGCATGAACTCGAGAGAGATACGTACCCGGGGTATGAATAGCAGAATCACTCCCTCCGAGACGAGTTTCTGAGTTCCGGTTCCGCGTGGTGGTGGTACTGCGGCGCTGTCTGGCCTGGCTGACCTGCTCCTCTGAACAGCGGCCACAGGCAACTGATCCCGACCCTCAATACCCAGAAACTGCACGACCATTGTCGAAGATTCTTGAATGCATACTGATCGTTTCGGGTGCTTTGAATATCCTTCCCATGCATTGTGGTAAATAAAATAATGCCCAATAGCACCGCATCACTCTGCAATCCCTAAATTTGCTCATCCTAATGCATCAAGACTCCATCCTCTTTGCCGTGGTTCACAGTCAGTCTGTTGGGATTATAGACCGTGAATCACATCTTTAGACGTGCTTCAATCTGCCGTGGCGGTGATGCATCACCAGCGTGGAACGTGCCAGCAGACGCAGACGAGGCCCAAGTTGCTCCTATGTCACTCGTCAGGGCAACCACCACAACAATTAATTTTCATGTTCAAAATATGCCTCAGAAGTAGGAAATTGGTACATTATTGCAAAAATACAATCCCATTTTTACTATTGTGCGTGGTGGCAAGATCACGGCCGAGTCCCTAGAGGCATTCGTGGCAGCACGTCCAGCAGCCACTACTCTCCCCTAAACTCACCTAACCCAGGGCCCTGACAGGAAACGGTTTACGGGCCAGCCCTATGCGCACCCTACCGGTGGACGTGGAGTGCCCCCACCAACCCAATCGCCCGCATGAGATCGATCTGCTTGGCATCCGGGCTGGGGGGTGGCAGATCAGCCAGGGGAGTGATCCCGATGGCCTCACCGCCCACGCCTCCTCTATATAAACCTTCCCTCCTCTCCTCTCTGCCCTTCTTCTTCTTTTCTTTTCTTCATCACAGCACGCCGGCGGGATCTGGGAGCTCAAGAAACCCAGATCCACTTCTCAGGGAGCGAGCGGCACTAATTTTTGATTTACCACACATCCATCTTTTCATTGGGTTCGGGGCCTTGTGCTCCGGCTTGAAGAAGAGTTGCTTTTGATCTTGGTGGGGGATGTTGTTGTTGAGTGATGTTGACGTAGATGTGGTGATGGAGGGGGAAGAGAACATGCTTGTGGGCTACTGGGCCGGGATCAAGGCAGTCATGCTTGGCGATGATGACTGTAGATTCAAGGAAGCATCACGAGAGAACACGACGAGAGAATCCTCTATCTGATGAAGTCTCCTACCGATGATATCTCTAGTAATCATGCCATGTCTCGTCAAGCGGTCCATCCAGTCTGCTCGATCACTATTCCCCATCACACAATTCGCGTAGAAGCGTGGCTCCCATCGCCATTCCGTACCGCTTCTCGTGTTTGGTCTTTCTCGAAATCGTCGGCAGTCTCGCGTCGAGGATGTAGGAATTTCGGGGAGAAACGTTCTTTGCACTCGTGTAGGAATAGTCGAAATCGTATACTCGTAGCTTTGTCGTTTTCCGTGCACTTGGTGACCTTGGAATGATTGTGTGGACTTGTGCTGCGCTCCGTCGCGATGCAGGTGACCATGGTGTTGACGCTTTCGCCCACTGTAGCTCGCGTCGCAGCCGCTAGC
This sequence comes from Fusarium albosuccineum, assembly GCA_012931995.1. Lineage (NCBI taxonomy): Eukaryota > Fungi > Ascomycota > Sordariomycetes > Hypocreales > Nectriaceae > Fusarium > Fusarium albosuccineum. The sequence continues at coordinate 30,273 of JAADYS010000257.1, read as the reverse complement.
ACCTGGGAGATATTTGGCCAGGTTTCTGCTTCAGCCCCAGAGCTTTTCTACCCTTGGATAATCTCTGGATCTTACCCTTCTTTGTCTCTTGTTGATGTTCTGCTCCTACTCTAGTCTCGTCTGGCCTGTTCGTGGCTGAACATCCACCTTGGTCAGTGCCCATCCCCTCGTCCTCTGAACAAACACTGACCCCATCGTCACCGCGTCGATCCAGAAATTCCACCCACACGTCCTCATCTCTCTTCTCCGACCCAAAAACACCATAGAAGCTACCTCCTGCTTCAGGACAGAAGATGTATCCAAAGATCCCTTTCTATCGCAACCGTCGCCATCATTCATATCCTCCATAGCGTCGGTACACCTCCAGGTCATCTCGAAAGACCTCGGATCAGTATCTTAAATCAGATCCTCCCAGTCCCGCAACCCTCCATTCACTCACGGACCCCTCGACGCCAGTCTCTGACCCTTCTACCTTTGCAGTCTTCAAGACAGCCCCTTCTAGCCTAATCCACGCCGAGAAAAGGACCATCACTAACGCCGACAGTACCACAGTTCATCAATGCTTCCAAGAAGTCAAGTAAGTCCGCCGTTAAAGTCAGCAGTATCCAAGGGATATCGTCACTCTCTCGAAGAGAAGCTGACCAAAGACCTAGTTCTGGGAAGCATTATCCCACTGTGCGCCCTGCTCAAGCGCCGACGACACGTCTTTTGCTCCGGCTGGGCACACGTATTCACTACCCCTAATCACCAAATCCAAATCTTTCGGACAGAAACAAAAGACAAAAGACCCTTCTCACGCGAACGAAATGCGCCCATACGATATCTGCAGAGCCTCATCCACGATACTAAAGCACCGCTTGAGCGACTATGTTTGCCTAAATTGCTTAGATCGATAGAATCATGCTCAGTCCGGCAACACGTGTGAGTCTAATGTGCTGTATCCATGTAATGGCAGCTTAGATGCTACAGACGAAGCGTCGCTAACAATCCTGCTTTCAGACTTTCACCAAATTGCTACTCGTTTAGATACCCTGCCCACAGCATTCCATCCCTCCGACTACAGGCCGCGAGTTTATCTTTGATCCTTTCCGTGGGTTGAGCGCACCCGAAAATACATAGAAGAAGTTGGGTTGAAACACACCCCGGGGCCCGTTCACATTCGCCAAGTCTCCCAGGCAAGTATCTTTGACTCGACATCAAGACTACTTCTCGTTCAGAATCCAGCAGCCGACTCCAGTGTGTGATGAGTTGTGTAGTCAAAAGCACCTCAAGAGGCAGGGAAGGAAGGCAAAACTCATGTCGAACGCGTGGAGCAAAACTCCTACTCATTAACAGAGCTGGAGCAGTCTTTTACAAGACTCTCCATGAGTATGATCTTGGAAGAGTGAATGTTTAATGCCGCAGACAGAAAACGATATGGGTAGGATCCAGGGCAGAACCATACTTCGACTTTGTACACCTCTAATCCGATACTGCAGATCGCCTTGCCAGCTATTCCAATCATCTCTTCATACGACTTCGACGACGAAATATTTATCTCTTTATCGACAGGAACCCAAGTGTTCTCCCGGACAGTTTTTTTCTTTCCTTCAAAGCTATCCACCCTTGTCTACTACATAGAGCTCAACGTCTCTTGTCTATTTCGATAAGTCTCTGTGTTCCTTTATCCCTACCTTCCCGAAGCCTTCTATTGCTAATTGCTTTGAGTTCCCACAGATTGAGCCAATTCCTCCAAAATCTCCGACGCCCTCTCCGCACCTCCAAGCTCGTTCAGCTCATCTCCCAACCGACCTGCCCTCTCCACATACCCTCGATCGTCTAATATCTTCCTCGCCGCTTCCCGAACCTGTTCTGTCGAAGGATTATCCGTCTTCAAGTCAATGCCAGCTCCAGCCCAACTAATGCGCGCTGCTGTATCCTTTTTATCCTCAGTCTGGCCCGCACATATCAACGGTACCTTGTGTGACAAGGCCTGTGTTATACTCCCATAGCCACCGTTGGTGATGAGAAGGCAGAGTTGCGGGAGAAAGAGGTGGTATGGTATGAACTTGGCAAATCGGACGTTTGGAAGATCCCCAATCCGCGATGTGATCTCTTCTACGTAAGGCGATGTTACTATCAGAAGAAGACTTGAATCGCTGGCGAGAGCCTCGATGGCTGGTATGATCAACGAGGTTGGGTCCATGGCCAACGTGCCCTGAGTGATGCCAACAACTCGCTGATGCTTGACCATTTCGTCCCACCAGGGAGGTAAGTGTGCCGGGTTTACCGCAACCTGAGTGACAAGAGGACCGACAAACTTGGTATTTCTCCTCTGCTCGGCAGGTTTCGGTAGGAGCTGAAACTCCAACGATGGCGAGGACGCTTGGATGTGAAGAAACGGGCTATAAGCGAACGCCTCAGTAGCTTCGCCGTATGGCAAGTTTGGCAAGCCCAAAGCTTTTCGTTGGACGTTGAGAACTGGTCTCAGTCGCAGCGGCAGCACAATCCACTGGCTGACCAGATGATGAAGATGATTCCAGACCAATCCGGACCACGAAGTCGGCGGACTCTGCCCAGATACTGCTTGAGGAGCCCCCCAGCTCGACATGTAGATTGGAATAACTCCAAGAGTCGCATACACGGGGATCTCGCCGAGTTCATACAAAGCCCTCGCACCGTAGGGCATGACATCAACCACGAACACGTCAGGCTTGAAGTCGCGCAGCACGCGGCGATAGTCAGTCACCTGCGCCACCAGCCTTGACTCGAGCCGACTGTACACCCTATCGAGCAACCCAGTCTCGTTTTCTGCCATGAGGGGGGCGTCCACGACGGCAATGGCCTGGTTTGCGACAAAGGCGGCTCCAGTGGCGCGGACACGGGCTTCGTTGTCGGGGCTGGTCAGCCATACAACCTCGTGGCCCCGGCGGACAAGGGCCTGGGCCACGGCCTGCATGGGATAGGCATGGCCGGCTGGGAAGTGAGAGTGAAGGAGTATCTTCATCTTTGAGATGGCGAGGGCGAGTTGGAGAGGAGGGCTAGGCTCATTCGACTCAAGTTCCAGCGGTGAACTCAATATCGCCGGATGTAGGCTAGGTTGCACGCAGCCTGTTGGTACAATTCGAAGTGTTTTTGGTCAGATAATTGGTCAAAATTGAATCGAAATCACGAGTTTATTGTAGCTCTTCTCATTCTTGTTGGATCTTTGTCAAATTCACACCCCACCTGCATCTTGAAGTGCATCTCCCTTGCGAAACACCTGGCTTCGAATTGGAGCTACCCTACACTACTCCATCGAGCTAGGATTGCGATCCTGAAGATGAGATACCTGCAGTTCAAAATAAAAATCATTTCAGGAGAAACGCAAATCGCACCTCTTGATATATGCGAGAAATTTATTGAATGTCAAAATTAATGCTTTCTTGAGAAAACACTTCTCGGCGTTACAGTCACGCCCCAAATTTGCAACAGTTTTCTAGCGGACAGGATCGCTCTTAAGCTACCACTTTGATCTTGCTCCCAACCACTTTTTTCAAGCCTACACATTCACGGTAAAGAAATCAGGTCTGACCAATAAACGCCAACCTAATCACCATCTTCACTTTACGCACCGGACTACTAACGTCCAGCCCAGAATCGCAAGAAAGCCTCCTTCTTATCCTTGGCTGGTGGCAGTGGCTCCGGGTTACGATCCTTCTCCTCGAGCGGCATACCGTCATTTCCAACATTCGTCACAGCGTTTTGTTGCTTGCCCAAGAAGTAGTTGGTCTGGAAGAAAGCCGCCACCAGTGGAATAAATGCCAGTCCCAGAGCTACAGAGAGGCAGTACCACAGTGTGTTCCTGTACGCAGTGATGGCTCCCTGCCGTATCGGATCGTCAAACTCGTACAGCGTCCGGATCTTTGTCACGCTGCTGAACAGCGTCTGCACTGTTGTCTCGTTGGCGGGTGCGGGGAGGTGCTCGCGCAGCTGGCCCGGCATTTTGGAGGACCAGATCACTGACACTATGGCGCCGCCGATAGCGCTTCCGATCTTGGACCACAGAGAAAGAAGGGAGATGACGAGTGCTACGTCCTGGTGAGGGACGGAAGCTTGGGATGCGACGCGGGAGCCAACGACCGACATGGAACCTCCGAAACCGATGAGGATCATGGACATGACGAGAGCACCCGTATTGTTTGTTGCCTGTCGACCGTCGAGGAGGATGCCCATGCCGATGATCTTGACGCAGAGGCCTGCAATCTGGATGGTTCGGTAGCGGTGCGTCCAGCGTTGAGCTAGACCGACAAGCGGACCCGCCACACAAAGAGCGAGGGTCAACGTGTTGCCATAGTAGACCTGGAAAGGTTAGCTATGTCGACTACCAGGTATGTTCGACTTACCCAGTTCTGGTAGCTCCAGTCTTTGGCGATAAGGGTGTACGACGAAAAGTATAACCCGCGAATATTTCCAGCAACTATAGTTCCAGTCAGATGTGCCAACGTTTACCAGGTTATCAGAAAAGCTTACGCATATAGAAACCATCAATGATAATGGCCATGATGAACGTCCGGTTAAACACGAGTCGTCGAGGAGCACTCGGCACCTTTGCCCACTTCATCTCAAACACGACATATGCAATGAGGAGCAGGCCACCAACAATCATCATGGCGATCAATGACGGGTTACGCCAGCCATGCGAGGCATATGTCTTGAGCGAGAACGGCAGCAGAAGCAAAGACCAACCAAATCCAAGGAGAATCAACCCAAAGGCGTCAATCTCTTCCAGGTTCTGCTTCAGAGATTGAACCCAGGTCTTGTTTGGCTCAGCAGCTGGTGCAATAATGGCGCCATGAGGACCTTCGTAGCCATGCTCCTGCGCCAGCTCCCTAGCAGCCCGTCTCGCAGCGTTGCTCGAAGCAATGTTGACGATGCCTTCCTTCTTGGCCTTGCGGTCGAGGTAGATCAGAGTTGCAACAGCTGGGGCGAGAGAGACCGGCATGATGATGGCAAACATACCCAGACCCCAGCGCCACTGGTTCTTTGCCTGAAGGGCATCCACAATCTTGCCCGCGAACCAGGTGTTGATAATGAAAGGCGTCGAAAGCATCGAGCTCGCGAATCCACGCCACTCAAGAGGCGTCAAGTCAGCCACGATGATATCGTTGGTGAGGTCCAGGCCAGAACTGCCGATGGCAACGAATACCTCTCCGACGATGTATGCCGACACAGTCGTCGACGAGGCAGCAATGATGTAACCGCAGGTATAAAAGAAGATGCAGAGAAGGTACGTGTATGGCCGACTAGTGATATCGGAGAACTTTGCGATAAACGGCTTGGAGACAGCGCTGATGATGCTAGTGGCGATAGACAGAGTCGATAGCACCGAGCTGTGTCGTTCAAAGTAGGACGAAGCATCGACGCTGTAATAAGACGTTGTCGAAGAATCGAGCGAGTATGCCCAGGCACACACGAGGACCGACGCTCCAACGAGCCATAGAGTCTTGCGATCAGACTTGGCCTCGCGGTAGACGGCTTCCATGCGAGTGACGCCCTGAGACTGGAGGACGTTGCCGACATTGGAGAGCTGCTTGAGGTCCTCGCTGGCTCCCGAGTTCACCCTCTCAGGCTGAGCCGGGGTAGGCGTGATGGCATCGTTGTCTTGCCTGGACATGATGAAGGTCGGTCGATACTAAAGACACAACTATGCCTCGACAGAGGGTTGATAAACTGATCTTCAGAGACGATGGGTCAAAGAACCAAACCCTCGGGCCTGCCTTGAGGCATTATGTACTCCGATCCCCTGCTGCTCATCACAGTGCAACCCACAACCTATACTCAAGGATCGCCGCCGCTAGACAAACCAAAGTCGCCCATTTAGGCTGGCGAATAGAGTAGCCAACCAGGATCTAATCTTATCAGATCAGCAGTGGAGTTGCTCTTCTCCATCAGATAATTTTTCCTCGTCAAAGCACCCGAGAATTAACGGCCCGAAGGACTTGTTACGGGAATAAAGTGGACAAGCAGCGGCCGACCCCGTGCTGCATGGCCCGTATAGGGCTCACGAGTTGCGGCAAGGTTGTCTCGAGGAGTGTGATCCTGGAACTTGCAGCGTTGTAAGCTGAATGGTCTTTGACAAAGCAGCTAGGACATGTTCGACTTGGCCGCTTCTGGCAATTGTTGCACCAGCGGCCGTACCTTGTCTCACTCAAATTGTCCCACTCTTTTTCGTCCGTTTGACCTTCATCCCACACGTGGCTCTCTTGCGAGAATATCGTCAAGTTTATTCATTGTCTAATATGTTGATGTCTTTGGTCAAAGGCGTGGATCGTCACACGACCTTGGCCTTGGCGATGGAGCCGACCTTTCCTAGTTCCTCTTCGAATCCTCCTCCTCCTCCTCCTTGCCCTCCTCTTTAGAGGTTCCATCCTCGTGGAACCGCGTCTCTTGGGCTAAGAACTTGTGTTAGCGCAGTTGACTACAACCGGTCAAAAAGACTTACCACTCCACAACTCGGCATACACCCCGGCGCGGTCGATCAATTCCCGATGCGTGCCCATTTCCGCCACCTGGCCCTCCTTGAGGACGATGATGATGTCGGAATCAAAGATAGTGCGAAGACGATGCGCCACAAAGACGCTCGTCCGTCCCTTCTCCCTCAGGATGCTGTTAATGTTGAGCATCAGGGCCTGCTCAGTGTGAGTGTCGAGAGCACTTGTCGCCTCATCAAAGAAGAGCAGAGGCGGGTCCTTGAGCAGCAGACGGCTCACTGCGAGACGCTGCTTCTCTCCACCCGAAATCATTAGCCCTCGCTCACCAACCTTGGTCTGGTAACCATCGGGGAACTGGAGAATGGTGTTGTGGACATGCGCACGCTTAGCGACGGCAACAACTTCCTCATGAGTTGAGTCAATGGAGCCATATCGGATATTATGCTCAACCGTGTCGTTGAAAAGGGGAGTGTCCTGGGGGACAACACCAATTGAGCGCCTGAGTGACTCGAGATTGACATCTCGGATATCCTGGTCGTCAATCAAGATGCGGCCGCCTTGAACATCGTAAGATCGGAACAACAGGCGTAGCAAAGTGGACTTGCCGCATCCACTGGGACCGACAACGGCGACCTTCTTGCCTGCCGGGATAGTCACAGACAAGTTGCGAAGGATCGGACGGTCCGGGTGGTACGCGAAATTGACGTTTTCAAACTTGATTTCTCCACCCTTTGAAAGGGCCAGGGGCTTGGCGTCGGGCTTCTCCTTGATGTTGGCATTGACCTTTTGCAGGTTGAAGAGCGTCTCCATGTCCAGAAGAGACTGTCGGAGTTCACGGTAGACAGATCCAAGGAAGTTCAGGGGCACCGAGAGCTGGAAGACGAGCTGGTTCACCATGACCAGGTCGCCAACCGTCAAGCTGCCCTCGGCCACACCAGTGGCAGCAAAGTACATCATGCCTGTAAGTGCCGAGGAGAAGATGAGGTTTTGTCCGCTGTTGAGGAAAGCTAGAGAGGTTGCCACCTTGATCGAGTTTCTTTCGTACTGCTGTAGAGCTTTGTCGTAGCGCGCAACTTCGAATTTTTCGTTGTTAAAGTACTTGACAGCCTCATAGTTGATAAGCGAGTCCACAGCGACAGTCGAGGCTTTGTTATCGGCCGCATTCGCCTGCCTTCGAAACTTTGTTCGCCAAGCAGTAGTCCAGATAGTGAATGCCGAGTAGCTGACCATTGTCAAGACAGTGAGAGCCGCAAACTTGGCGCCGTAGTTGTAAGTGAGAATTCCACAGACCATGCTAATCTCGAGCGCAGTTGGCAGGATATGAAAGACCGTGCTCGTCAGGATAAAGCTAATTCCCTTAGTACCACGGTCCAAGGCCCTTGTCAAGCCACCAGTCTGCTTGGAGAGATGAAAAGTGAGATCAAGACGCAGCAGATGCTCGAATACGTTGCCCGCAACCCTTCGAATAGCCTTTTGAGCAACAGACGCAAACACGGCGTTGCGCACCTCCTGGAACACCGTTGCGCCTATACGAGTTGCGCCATAGGCAAGGATCATGGTTCCGGCAACAGTCGTCGCCGTGCCTCCAACCGCAGCAATGTCAATGTTCATCGAGTCCACGATACTCTTGAAGTAGAAAGGCACCTGGACGTTGAGGACCTTTGCGCCAATCAGGAGAGCCACTGCGAAGCTGACTCGCAGCTTACTGCCCCAATCATCCTTGGGCCAGAGATACCGAGACATCTCTTTCAGGATGGCCCAATCGGCCTTGCGCTGCTCGGTAGCAGACTTGTCCACCGTCGCAAGAGGGTCATTCTTGCTCGTCACCTGTTTCTTTGCGGGAAAGACGGCCGACGGCTTGACCGGTGTAGGTTTCGCATGCTCCTTGGTCGGCGCTCGGGGTTGCTCACGGCGCGGGGCTGAGGTCCAGAAGGTATGTGCGAGAGCTGGACGCCGCAGTGTCTTCGGGGGACGAGGAATCGCCGCAATGCTGCACCGAGGGCATCCCAGCGGCGAGCGCTGCAGTAATCGAGGGATCATGGCGGTTGCTCAGCTCAGCGGGAGCTCATCATGATCTGGTTGTGCGTCGGTATTCGGGATGGCGGGGGTTGAAGCTCGCGTTTTAGACTCGCGCGTCGAGGACACAAGGGACAACAAGGTACCGGAGCCCGCCAGAGACCTCGTGAACCTGACTGCGATCCGGTATCCAAAGAGGTATTTGTTCGCTTCGGGGGGGGGGAGGGATTTAAAGGGCACGCCCGCGGAGCTGATGAAGCTCACAAGGTAAGTTGCCGAATCTAGCGTGATGATGCAACCGTTGGCGCCTCAGGCAGCCGAAGATCGGAGGGTGAGCCCGCAATGCTCGGGCCAAGAATTGATGGTTTGAGAGAACCACTGCAATCTCGTAACGATGATGGTTTCAATTGATCCGGGTTTCGGTCTGTAAAAGAATTGTGCAAACCCACGTTGCCTCTTAGAAGTGTCCAACGTTGAGGTGGATGATCGCAAGTATTCACTTACACCAGCAGCTCAACGATGGTGCAATTGAGTGGGAATCGCGCAATATCCAGGAGCAACGTCGCCAGCTGAAACACGCCTTGTCCTGGACATTATTTGCCTCGGTATAATTGATATGCTCATATGGATACTCTTTCTTCAAAGATACGAGTGTGAAGTGGTACCAACCTATTACGGTAGAACTCCATGGCAAGTCACTCCCATGATGCTTCATGAAGGAGACATGCTCCCCTGCGAGGCCACTCAAAATAAAGCGACGGAGCACTTCTATGAAAGGGAAGGAAACCCCGTTCTTCCGGTGCACCTGCTCCCAACATTCACCTCGTGGCATCTCCAGCATCTGGGGAAGCCGGTCGCGCCTTCTCAACTCATTATCTATTTTCAGAGTCATGCAGCCCTACCCGCAAGCTTAAAAAAAAACATATCGCGAAAGCGGAAGGCAGCGCAACAAGTTCCCCAAGATGAGAATCAACACGACAAAAGATTGCAAACGAAGCAAAAAGGTTCCAGAGGGAGTCGAACCCTCGCTGGCGGAATCAGAATCCGCAGTCATGACCGTTAGACCATGGAACCGTAACGAAAGCGGTTATCCGCTTTCCATGATTGGTGGTTGACTGAGTTGGGAGATTGTTTGTGAGTTGGGTATATATAGGACTGATTGAGGTCTTCTACTTGAGACATCTACCCACGAATGGCACAGAGGCCTTCTCCAGGACGAGGTACTTCTATTGAACGTATAATATCTCTGTCCTGCCTTGAATTGAGTGGTCCAAGTCCAATTGTGCGGTGCTGGCGGACACGTCTTATCCTCCGTCGAAGGACAATAGGCTCCCTCTGAGAGGCTCAGCAGTATTCTCATACTGTAGAATACCGATATAAGCTACAAGAATCACATGCCAATATTAGAAGCTGATCAAAGGCATACGCTCTTTCAACCTTTTTCCATGTAGCACTTACAAACGAGTGTTCACAGATGACGTTTGTTCTGCGAAACGCTCTGGCCACTCGCTATACTTACAGTGCACAGCCCCTACAACTCACACTTGAGCAACGCCAGTCAGCGCAGCGGGTCTGGTCACATTTCTCAGCTCAAGTTCAAGATTGACAGATTGCCTCAGACTCATCAACACCGATCGTCGTTTTATCGTGAAAAATCAGCCTGCCGCCCGGTTCGTTATATCTTGCTGCAGTTTGCTCACCGCCGGCTCGTCCAATCACCAAGATGGATGGCCTCGAGGTGGTCCGGAAACACCTCGAGGAAAGCCTCATCCCCAAACTCCAGCAATCGCCCGTCCTCTCTACCCTCGTCACAGTCCTAGTTCTTCTCGTCACGACAAGATTCTTCACAGGCGGCTCGTCTACCTTCCAGAATGGATCCAAGAGTCCTGTCCTCGCGCCTTATTGGGTTCCCTACTTTGGCCACGCGCCGCGCATCTTTCTCAGCACCAACTTTGCCCTGACGCGGTTCCGCAATCGATATACGCAAGGCATCTTTTCAATCAAGCTGTTCCAAAGTATTCACTCTTTTATCTTCAGGCCATCGCTTGCAGCTCAATTACTAGAACAACCTGACTCGGTTGCTGACAAGCAGGACGTCGTCAGGCGTCTCATGGTCACCAACTTTGGCCTTTCCAAGAAGGACCTCGAAGCCTACGACAAGGCCGCCAAAGAGGTCTACGAAGTTACCCAGAAACACCTGGCGGGCTCTCACCTCGACGAACTTTCCAAGGCCGCCCTTCGGGATCTGGACGACAATGCCGCTGAGCTGGTCTCCTTCAACAGCTATCCCACAGACCAGATGGACTGGGAGAGGCTGGCCAGTGCAGATGTTTTGGAAATCGATGGCAGGAAGAAGAGTATCATGGAGGTGAACTTTATTGATCTGGTCAAGAACTTTGTCGCCAAAAACGCAACCTCGTCCGTGTTTGGCACGGACTTTGTCGAGAATTTTCCGGATATCTGGCCCCATCTCTGGGTCTTTAACGATGGTTTTTCGTCCCTAGCAATGGGGATTCCTCTCTGGGCACCTCTCCCGACTTCTCAGCGGGCTAGAATTGCTCTCGGACGACTGCTCGTCTTTATGCGAGAGTACCACGACGATCTGGAGAAATTCTTGAACGACGACGAGCCGGGGCCGAGATGGCAAGACTTTCACACCATCAGCCAACTCGTCCTTTCAAGGACTGATGTTTTTCGAAAGCACAAGCTCTCCCTCGATGTCCGCGCTGCGTTCGACGTGGCTCTACTCTGGTCTGTGACCGCCAACTCGACATCACTCATATCTTGGGCCCTCTTTGAGCTCTACCAAGACCCTATCCTCCTCACACAAGTCCGCGAAGAAGTTGCCCCATTCGTTGAGGTCATCCAGCCCAAGAATGAATTCGGAGGCGCTGTCTGGATTCCCCCCAAGATTGAAAAGCTTGAACTTGAGTCATTGATGACAAAGTGTCCTCTGCTCCAGGCTGTGTACCTCGAAACTCAGAGACTATATGGAGGGGGCTGGTCCGTGAGGCACCTGAAGGAGGACGTGACACTCAAGGACAGCGAAGCGAGTTACGTGCTCAAGAAGGGCACTTATGCACATTTTGCCCTGGACCTGCATCATTCTGATCCCAGAACCTTTACCGACGCGCGGGTTTGGCAGGTCAGCCGGTATCTCGAGGACAGCGTAGACGACAAGGGTGCCAAGACACGAAGAATTGATCCGAGTATCGTCCGAGCATCAGGTAGGCCGAAATCCTTTACCCACTTTGACTATTTACTAACTCTTCTAGACGGAACTCTGACGATGTGCGACGATTCTGCCTTTACTCTAAGAAAAGTACTCCTGTACACCTCAGTCCTCACCTCACTATACGATGTCGAGCCTGCAGGAGGTGGTAGATGGAGTCTTCCGTCAGTCATCAAGGGCGTGGCCTCATCGGGTCCGTCGAGGCCGACCAGACTCTGGGTCAAGCGAAGAGAGCCGCCGCAAGCCAAGTAGGGTGTTACTGCAGCTAAGCCTAGTGCTGGGTTCAAAAGACAAAATTTGAGCATGGAGGAGTCGTGTATGATGAAAGACGACAGTTGACACGAAACTTCAGACGCAATGTAAATAATATATAATTAACAATATATCCCGGCTAAACAGGCGGGTCAGACTACATATCGCACCGGCAAAATTGCCCAATCTTTCAAGCCTCCCTATATACTATAAGAACAAAGAGGCAGTCTCGTCCTATCAATAGCCAGGACGCTCGAGAAGCTATGAACAGTCTAATCAGATACTCGTACAGGCATCAGCATGACACAGAGGGCCTTGCTACATCCTTGATGATTGTGATAAGTTGATGGGCCTCTTGCCTGCTGAGTATTCGGAACTGGTTACAGCCGTGTTGGATGGCCACATCAGAGAATCACATATCCATCCCTTAAACAACTTGAGACAACCTCTGCCTGTCAAATGAGGCGCTCGCATCCTTTCACATCCACGGTTCGAAGTTAGGGCCTGGTGGGGACATGAAGCTTGAGACCCAGCAACAAAAATATCCACAACACCAAAAATATCAGATCCTCCCCCGGGAAGGCTCGAACTTCCGATCTCCCGATTGTCTATTAATAACAGTCGGACGCTTTAGCCAACTAAGCCACAGGGGATGAGCTAATTGGATGACGGCGAGGGTGATGATGAGCATCATGTTCCCACGGCATCCCCAACGCCGGAGTCTCTCGCCCAAGGCTCAGTGGAAACAAACAAAAGCGCATATCTCAGCTGAAGAATGAAGAATCACAGAGTTCAGGGCAGTTAGATTATACAAGACAAGGAAGTCGTGTGTCAGATATTGGCAGGACAAGGTGACGAGGTGGACTCCCACACCCAACACGTTGGTCAAGAGAGATCATCAGAACTTCACCGTTTATAAAATGTGACCACCAGATGATTCAAGACGATGAGCTAAGTTGTCCAAGAGTCAGGCGTGTTTACAGAGTCTCCGGCAAAGAGTTCTCTTTCAGACGTTCTATCTAAAAGAGAGTCACGAAACCCAACCAAAGGCGCCGAAGAGGAGCAATGGCCAGAAGAGTCACAAGGACTCGTCAGGAACTCGAGATACATTTGATGACAAAGCGTAAGTAGTAGTACCGTAGAAGAGGCAGCGACAAGAGATATGTATAATAGTTATAGGACCACCGGCACCTCGTCGTTCGTACAGACCACACAACTCAATTTTAGCCGGCGAAACTCAGGCACTACCAAAAAGAAGGTGCCGATGTGTATCACGTGCCCGGGAAGCACGGAAAGCCACATCTCCAACCACCAAAAATAAAATCTCATCAAACATGAACAGTTGATGAAAACACCAAAAGATTATTCTCCCCGAGGTGGGCTCGAACCACCAACCTCTCGATTAACAGTCGAACGCGCTAGCCAATTGCGCCATCGGGGAGATGTTGTTATTGTTGAAGGGCGAGATCTTATGATGCACTAAGGTGGGTTCGAGGTTGCGGGCGGGTCGACCGGGGTGTTGACCACTCGGATGAAACCTAGACAACCCGTAGTAAATCAGAATGGATGTTTTCATGCGGGGCAATCGTTTTACTAGCCTTTCGGGTTGTCACGATTGGCTGTGGTTGGAACAGATAATGAATGTCTCAGTTTCTGTGGTGGTGTTCCGATGCCACCTCACGCAGCACAAATGAGCCGGTGGTTTCTCCCTCCATGGCCTCTTGAACACATCAACACATACTGCTTAGTATCTATAATAGAGAACCTACTCTGAAAATCAACACTACAGAATTTGGGCTGAGGTTCGCATAACTATTATGACCCAAGCCAATGTCAGATAGCTTACCCTATACATACACCCATTCGTCAGCGAGTCAACGTTTTGGACTGACCATTGTTAACTAACGGCTTCAGTCGATCGTCTGTTTGATTTCTTTTGGTTGTATCTTTAGGAATGTTGTCATTTGAAAACTTATAGCACTTCACGCACGTAACTTCACCATCTCCCGTTAGATCAAAGTGTTGCAGTTCATGTTTGGGTATCAAAGAGGGTAATTCAAGGTAAGATCTATATCTTCAAGGTAAATTACGATAATCCCGAGCTTGCATTCCTTAACTTGTGTGCCTTGCACTACTCGCGGCGGGAACATGCTGACGTGAGGGTAATTTAAAACATCAGGGGAGCCCGATGGGAATCCGTCGTGGCTATGTTAGCAAACTGGAAAATGTTGGCGGAGTCTAGCGGTGATCGGAGACATTTTCAATTGAACTTTGGCTGCTGTGTCGAATTCCAATGCCTGATAATTTCGTCATCTCACTATGCGCCGGCGATCAGGGGCCGGGGTCCGGAGGCGGATCGGCGCCGTCAGGCAACTGCAGACGGGGCCGAAGTGATCGGGTCCGGGTCCGAATAAACGTGGAAAGAAACAAAACCTGCAAGAGTGACAGTTGAGATTCTGCCCGAGGCTGTGACGAGGCGGTGCAAAGAGGAGTCGGGATAAGAGACGAGATGAAGCTTTGTCCTGCTGATCCAGTGAGATGGCATCCCAATCCCTCTAGCGGTCAACCTTGTTGGCCCCCGTGTGCTACCATTGGACCGGTACAACTTAGATTCGTCTAGACGATCAACACTCCCTGCACGATACGATGTGGCAAGATGAATTGAGGCGCGGTCGGGCAAAAAACTGGCGATGCGCGATGCTAACTGCTTGGTGTTGGAGGCGAGAAGAGTTCCAGAAGCCAAAGGCTCTGCAGCTTGCGGAAATCTCGTGCCGGCCATTACTGGATTGAGCTCATGATTGACAATAAGGTCAACCATGTCATTAGGCCACGGCTACGACAACTGGCCAACAGACCGAGATTGATTCCAGAGGCAGTGCAAGTCACGCTGTTGGTTGCCAACCTCTGGCTACCTTTGCGACGCGCCTGTGATTGGACAGAGTCGGATGGGAGCTCTTCCGAGAGTCCGCCAGTGTTAGTGTCATGGAAGAGATCGGGCGCAAACAGGCCTCGCTTGTTGCTTCCAAGAGGGTTTTTTGCAGCGCTATAGTGCCATCTCTGCAGAAGCGAGAGGCTGAGCCCAACTCATTATTGCAAACAGTGACCCCCAGAAGCAATCACCGGAGGCGCACTTTGTAGAGAGATGATGCCTTGAATGGAGACATGACCCCAGAGCCCAGGCTTTGTTAGGTCTTAGCAGGTGTCCATCGTTGCCGGATCTGCGACCAGCCGAGCGCCCAAGGGTCTTGGCCCGTGTAAGGGAAACAACAGCCTTCATGTTATTTCCACCAGATCAATTGCCGGTATCCGAATCACCCCAGAGATGAGACACGGCCAGGGGCAAGTCACGGCACCAACAGCATCGTACTGAGCCATTTTTGAGTTCGACCGGAACGCGGATGTTGTCTTTTGGTGCTCGCGTTGATCGTATCTCACATGGTGCTTGACCTCTACTCCAGAGCTCCTGCCCTCCACTGAAGTTTGCGGGAAGCCCAAGCCCTGTGCCCCGCTCGAGAACCCACCTGCCGTACCCCAAGCCAATGGGAATTCTCGAAAAATGGGACTAGAGATACGTACCGGCATGCGCAGGGGTGCAATGCCACGCAGTCTCCACAGCGAGTGGATCGGATCGCTCTTTCTCCATGTCACCTGTGCTCAGAGCTCTCTGCAGGAGCTGGGGTTTGTGTCGGGTGTTCCTTCCAGCGACGTCGACGTCACCTCAGGGACTTGGCTTTCTGGGCGCAGCTGGCGCGTTTGAAGGAAAGAGGTGGTGGGTTGGACCTGATGAGATTAAATATCACCTGTTCCCCACCCCAAATGTCTCCGTGTCACAGTCTTTTACCACTCTCATCAACCATTATCTGATCAAGGCTGTTTCTCTCATCAATTACAGCTCTTCCAGACAACAATCTCGTCAAACACAAATCAACAAGTATTCACAATGTCGTCCACCGATGGAATGATCAACGGCGGAGGCTCCACCTCCAAGGCCCCGGCCACGGTTCCCGATGGTAGCGGAGGTTTTCAGGCACAGCACAAGATGACTGTCGTGCCTCCCAAGAAGGAGGATCTCCAGCGCAGCTATGCCACCGTCGTCGACGCCAACGCCAACCCCCAGGGCTGGTATGGATCCTTCAGTACGTCTCGAGATTCATGCCTGATCAGATCAAGAACTGACTCTTTACAGTGAACACCCTCGGTACCGTCATCGGAACCATGGGCGCTATTCCTTGCTGCATCATCTGCCCTAATCCGTTCAAGGAGGTTGGCCAGGGCAACGTTGGTCTCGTCACCAAGTTCGGAAAGTTCTACAAGGCTGTCGATCCCGGTCTGGTCAACATCAACCCCCTCAGCGAGAAGCTCATCCAGATCGACGTCAAGATTCAGACCCACGAGGTCCCTGAGCAGATTTGCATGACCAAGGACAACGTCACTCTGCGCCTCACTTCAGTCATCTACTACCACATTGTGTCACCCCACAAGGCCGCTTTTGGCATCAACAATGTTCGCCAGGCGCTCATGGAGCGTACCCAGACCACTCTGCGCCACGTTGTCGGTGCTCGCGTCCTCCAGGACGTTATCGAGCGTCGTGAGGAGATTGCCCAGTCTATTGGCGAGATTATTGAGGATGTTGCCGCTGGCTGGGGTGTCCAGGTCGAGAGTATGCTCATCAAGGACATTGTTTTCAGCCAGGAGCTGCAGGAGTCGCTCTCCATGGCCGCCCAGAGCAAGCGTATTGGTGAAAGCAAGATTATTGCCGCCAAGGCCGAGGTAAGTCACTACATGATGAACGATTTTAAAACACATTTGCTGACAAGCCCCTAGGTCGAATCCGCCAAGCTGATGCGTCAAGCCGCCGACATCCTCAGCTCTGCCCCTGCCATGCAGATCCGATACCTCGAGGCCATGCAAGCCATGGCCAAGTCTGCCAACAGCAAGGTCATCTTCCTTCCTGGTGCCAACCAGACCATGGGCAACGCTCTCAACGCCGCCATGGCCGCCAACCAGACTGGCGAGTCCAGTGGGGCCGGCGAGGCTGCCAACTACCAAGACTTTGGAGGTCAGGACCCAGGATTCCATCAAGCCATGAGCGCTCGCGTCGTGGAGAACATCTAAAAAGACCTTCTCCCCCGTGTCCAGCAACTTGAAGCAATAGTTTGCTAACGCTTGAGGGTTTCCCTTCGATGGGTTTAGCCTGGTCTACTTGATTTCGGAAGCATTGCTTGCTAGCTGCTCTCTGCTCGTCTTCAACAGCGCTACTTCTTCCCTCGATTGGAGATTCTCAAGCGTCAGCATCTGACCTTGGGATCTGACACGATTTGCTTTGCTCTTTCACGACTTTGTGCTTTGGTTTTCGATACCCTCCTCCGACAACTCGCAATCGCCAACGATATCCTTTCAACTTCTATGTATGTATTTTATTCTTTTTCTTTAGGGGATGCTTGGTGGAAAAGGGATCTGAGTTTGGTGAATACCCCAGAGTGCTCGACAGAGCAGTCATTAATGAGGGGACTTGAGTCCCTTGAACGAGATTACGCTGCGGCTAGGCTGTGGAGGATAGGATACCCCGATCGTTACGTGTCAATGTACCAATTTGCCTAACGTTTTAACGCTACATCTGTGAATGGATGACCTTGACTTTGCATGTGTGATATGACATTGTAGATGAGTGTGCCAGAATGGCCTGCCGCATTAGCTTCAACTCCCGACAAAAACGTCACCATGACCGGGCTGGACTGGACTGGTAATTCGAACTTGACAATGCTTTCTTTTCTAAATCCCTTCTGTCTCTCCAATAAGATACAAGACATCATCTCGTTCCTCCATCATAGCTCCACACATCCAGCCGAGAGGTGGAAAGGACATCGGGAAGAAGAAATTATGAAAAAGGGGACTAAAACCAAATCACGCCAATATGCCCTCCGCCCAAACGCCAGCCAGCCAGGAAACAAGGTGCGGGCAGAAGCTGCCATGCCAGAAGTCTCTCAGGTATCATATATCTACACATCGGGAACCGTCCAATCGACTTTTGTGGCTTTTCGGTATCTCTTTCGTTTTGGGGTGGTTCTTCGTCAGTGTCCAGACGAGTAAGAGTAAAGCAAGGGGGACGTGGACGAATACGTCTTGCGATCCCGCCTCTGAGTCTGATTCAACGCCGTCGCAGTGCGAACTTTGACTTGGTCCTCGGCGGCTCCTAAGCATCCGAGTGACGCTTCTTCTTCTTCTGCTTCTTCTCCTTCTTGGGCTGAGCGTCCTCTTCTGAGTCATCGTGCTTGCGCTTCTTCTTGCTCTCGGGGGCGGACTCCTCCTTGGAAGGAGTCTGGGACTTGGAGGGTGTTGACTTCTCCTCGGCCTTGCGCAGCTTCTTGAGTTCCTTCTTGCTGAACACCTTGGGTGTACCATCGTCGTTGAGCTCGACGTCGCCTCGCTCGTACTTGCGCTTGAACTTCTTGACCGAGATGCCGGCCTCCTCGGCAAGGCGCTCGTAGTCGGCCTCGGACATCTTCTTGGGCTTGGCAGGGGTGGTGGTGGCCTCATCATCGCTATCGTCCGCGGCGTCCTCCATCTCCTCATCCTCGACCTCCTCGATGAGCTTCTTGGACTTCTTGCTCTTCTTGGCGGAAGCGGTGCCGTTGACCTCCTCGTCAACACCGTCGGCGTCACCGTTGTATCGACGGGTCTCCTTGAGAGTGAACTGACCAGCACCGACAATGTCACCAGAGGGAGTGACGTTGGTACCCTTGGGCAGCAGTGGCTTGCCCTCGAGCTTTCGGAGGTGGTTCTCAAGCTTGATGCGATTGCTCAAGCCAAGGATGGCGCGCTCCTCCTCATCCGCATCATCCTCAATGTCGCCAAGAGCATCGACACGGAGACCAAGAGCGGCCTTGGCAGACAGCATACGGGCGATCTTGCCCTTGTTTCGGCCGGTGGCCTGACCGATGAGGGACGAGTGGTAGATAAGACCATACTTGGGGGTATCATGCTTGGTCTTGAGGGCGCGGAACAGAGCCTTCTCAGCACCGAGGATCTGGATGGTGGAACCAGGGGCTTTGGCTAGGTTGATGAGGGAGCCGGCGTGGGCAATGAGACGAGCACCGACCAAGTAGCCAACAAGGGCAGTCAGGTTGGGAGCAATGGCGCGCATGCGGCTCTCGAGGTAAGAGGACAGTTGGGTTCGGTAGTTGGAGTAGACAATGACCTGGTCAGCCAGAAGCTTAATGTTGTCAAGATCCTCGTCAGTAATCTCTGTTCCCATGCTGATCTCGGCGGCAGCCTTGATAGCAGCCTCAATCTCCTCAGGCAGAATCTCAGAGAGATCGCTCTCGGAAATGTTAGTGCGCATGCCAACGGCGAGGATAACGCGGGCGTAGGCCAGGTTGTCGTTGAGGATCTTGGCCATCTCAGGGAAGTGCCAGCCATACCACTCCTTGGTTCGCATGGCGTAGACGTTGAGCTCCTTGTCGAGATCGTCGAGGAGCTTGATGGCCTGGATGATCATGGAGTCGACCTTGTCAGCCGAGAACTTGAGCTTGTGACGCGACATGGAGTGAGAAAGACCCAGAGCCATGCGGTCAAAATTCTCCTGGACAAGACCAGGAATGAGAGAGTCCAGGTGGCCACGAATGCCACGGAAGAGATCCATGGTGTTGGAGCCAGAGACGGGCGAGATGTTGAGCGAGGGCAGGTTGGAGATGGCCGTGCCCAGCTTCATGTCGGCGACGGCGAGCGAAGCCTTCTTCTCGGCCTTGAGGTCATCGAGGAGAGCAGAGAGCAGCTCAGGGACCTTGCCCTCCTTGAGCGCGGCGGCCTCTTCGAGAGCGGTGGCGGCGCTGTCGAACTTGACGAACTTCTTGAGCTTGAGCCTGGTGTTGAGGATAGAGTTAGTCAACGTGTCTGTGGCAATTCGCCATTTCGCGACCAAAAAGGAAAACATGATGGGCGCTCAATGGGTTGGTGTCTGGATGAGGATGAGAAAAAAGCTGACTTACATCTCGACGACCTTCTCAGGACGTCCCAGCTCGGCGGCGAGTTCCTCATTCTTCAGCATCTTCTTGTCAGTGGCCTTGAACAGGCCGTAGCTGCCAATTGTTAGTCCATGCACGTCGTCGTCTGAGCCTTCCTCCCTCTCGTCTCGAGGGTCGCGACTTACCCTGCCGGCGTCTCGGCAAGCACAAAGAGCGACATGGTGACTAGATGGGCTCTTTCCCGAGGTTCTCGCAGTGGTCGATTGGCGTCGTTGCTTCCTCGCGAGGCTCAATCCCGTTCGTTGTGCGGCTACGAGAGGAAAGAGCGAGGTGGGCTGCGATGGAAAAATTTCAGATGAAGCTCCAAAGTCTCCACTCAATTTTTTTGGTCTTTGGCGCTGGCGCAGAAAGTGGGATGCAGGTCCTTCGGCTGCCGGTCCTACCATAATTCCGGCCTCACCGACGGTACGTACCTCTACACCAGCCTCCTGGCCACTCACGTGTCGACATTCGCGACGTCCCAGCTTGCGTTGCGTCGTTCGCAGGCTTGGGAATGCAAGGCGGCCATATTTGACGATCGACTCCAACCATCGTCTCACCCACGCAGACCGCTGTCTCTTCACACACGCGATACACCGAGTCGAACGAATCGCGACGAATCACTGACAAGATGGAGGGCCTTCTATTCAACGTCAACAATGGGTGCGTCCAGCTCCGAGATGGGAGCTCCATGATACGCGCAGCTGGGATGCAGACTAACCCTGGCCAACAGCTATGTCGAGGGCATTGTCCGAGGCTACCGCAACAGCCTTCTCACCGGCCCAGCTTACAACAACCTGACCCAGTGCGAGACGATTGACGGTATGTACTCTCATTCTATCGATGGCTATCTTATCCTCTGACGTCCTTCAGATCTCAAGCTTCAGCTTGGCCCTGCTTATGGCGACTTCCTTGCCTCTCTCCCACCCAACCCCTCGACTTCCGCCCTCGCAGCCAAGACGACCGACAAGCTCATCTCCGAGTTTCGATATGTGCGTGCCAACGCTGTCGGATCGCTTGCTACCTTCATGGACTACGTCACCTATGGCTACATGATCGATAACGTCGCCCTTCTCATCACCGGCACCCTCCACGAGCGTGACACTCGCGAGCTTCTGGAGCGATGCCACCCTCTCGGCTGGTTCGAGACTATGCCTGTCCTCTGCGTTGCCACCAACATCGAGGAACTTTACAACAGCGTGCTCATCGAGACCCCTCTTGCCCCGTACTTCAAGGGCAGTCTGAGCCATCAGGACCTGGATGAGCTCAACATTGAGATCGTCCGAAACACCCTCTACAAGAACTACCTTGAGGACTTTTACAACTTTGTCAACACCCACCCCGAGATGGCTGGCACGCCTACTGCTGAGGTCATGTCTGAGATTCTCGAATTCGAGGCTGACCGCCGAGCCATCAACATCACCCTCAACTCCTTTGGCACCGATCTGTCCAAGCAAGACCGTAACAAGCTCTATCCCAACTTTGGCAAGCTTTACCCCGAGGGAACCCTGATGCTCTCCCGAGCTGATGACCCTGAGGGTGTTCGTCTGGCCGTGGATGGTGTTCACGACTACAAGACCTTCTTTGACGCCATCTCGGTTGGCGGTGGGCCTTCAGGACCTGGAAACATGGGCGGTGGCTCTGGCGAGAGCAAGACTCTCGAGGATATGTTTTACCAGAAGGAGATGGAGATTTCCAAGGGTGCCTTTACTAGGCAGTTCACTCACGCTATTGTCTATGCTTGGGTGAAGTTAAGGGAGCAGGTTCGTTACCCCTATCCATTCATTATTGTACCGTCTAACAAGCTGCAGGAAATCCGCAACATCACTTGGATTGCCGAGTGCATAGCTCAGAACCAGAAGGAGCGCATCGGCAACTACATCAGCGTCTTCTGATTTGTCACATCAACACCCCAGGTCTCATTTTTAGCATGATTTTTCTGTAGTATAGCAGCAACTGTGGGCTCGTAATGGCACGGGATAGTTCCGACACTGGCGCAATAGGACAGAGACAGGTAGATGCAAAATGCGGCATCGTCGCTTCGTCTTTCAGGTGGCTTTGTATTGTACATAGAGAGAAACACGTTATTCTACAAAAACAGCCCGGTTTCTTTCTTTCTTTTTCTTTATTTCTTACAACTCGATCTGCTCCTTCCAGGTCGCTGGCGTCAGACCCAGCTTCTCGATCATGTGAGTCCATCGCTCGCTTCCCCTCTCCTTGCGGTCCATATACTTGAGCAGTTTCTGCCTCCGATGTAGCAGGAGTCGCAGGTTGCGCTTGTTGTGCTTGTCCTTGTATCCGCGGTTGATCTCCAGTGCCTGGGACAGGGCGCGGATCTTGGCCGTTAGGATGGCAATCTGGACCTCGGAGCTGCCCGTGTCAGGGCCGGACCGAGTGGGCATGGGCACCGTGTTGGGGCTGATGGACTTGGCTTTGGGCTTGAGGACCTTGTCGGTGTTGTGGCGGCCAAACTCGTTGACAATGCGCCGCACGTTGGCGTGGAACCGGTCCTTTGCGCTGCTGTTGCTGAGATCGGTGATACGGCGCAGGGCCTCGAGGGCCTTCTGATGTCGATGCTCATGTTCCTTTGCCCTGTCTTCCTTGGTAGCAGGCTCTATCTGCGACTCAACCACACCGACCGTGGGCTTGGTCAGGGTATAAGCATGTTTTATAGCATCCTGGAGCTCCGGCTCGGTAAGGAAGTAGTTTCGGAGTTCGGGGGACGTCGGAAGTGTCTGAGCAGCAGCATCGCCGCTGGCATCGGCGGGGGCCTGGGCACCAGCATCCTGGCCAGCCGAGTCCAGAGACTCTACAAAGGGCGTTGTCTGGCCCTTGATGGGATCACCCCAGGCCGCGTCCCGCTCCCGGCTGAGCTCCTCACGCCGCTGTACATTGGCCGCCTTTCGCTGCTGCGCCTGAGCCCATCGGTAGGGATCCTGCTTTGCTTTGCGCTTCTTCTCACGCTGGGAGAGGTTGGCCGTCTGGACGATGGGGAGGAAGTTGGGAGTGGCGGGCTTCGCGGCTGGTCGAAGGCAGACTGAGCAATTGGTCAGCGTCGAGGGTATAAGGATCAGCCTGTGAAGTCATACGGTTCAGTGAGCCTAGGCGCGGCAGCGCCGTTATTCTGGGCGGCATGATTGAAGCATCAATCTGTACTCGAGACTGATGAATCGTCGTCCAAAGCCTCGCCCCAAATTTTCCCAAGCAGCCAACGGCCGATGCCGAGCAGGAGCACCATTGACCCAAAACAGCCTAGCGGGTCAATCACGTGGAGATACTGCACCTCAACTCGCCATCAGCACGCTAGTCCCAAAGCGCACAAGCGTCGCCAGGGCCATCAGGGCTTTCCACCACACACACTTTTTCGGCAGGGTCACAAATTCCACCGGGCCCTCGTGAACTTTTTGCGATTCGAAAACACCACGAACCGCCAACTTTTCGACTCTTCCCGTCAACCTTCACCCTTCGCCCCCAGGAAGACAACAATCCGTCAAGATGGCCCCCTCAAACCTGCCCTCCATCTTCAACGCCACCAGCCAGGACATTGAGATGCTCCTGGCTGCCCAGTGCCACCTGGGAAGCAAGAACCTCCAGGTTCACATGGAGAACTACCTCTGGAAGACCCGTGCCGACGGTGTCAACGTTCTCAACGTCGGCAAGACCTGGTACGTTTCTAATGCGAGTTTTGAGATTTTTGGGATATTTTTCGAGAATCATTGAAAGCTATTTGCGACGAGATGAGGGGACTTGTGTGCGCGCAATGAAGCTATTCGGAGGAGGGGCACAGAAACATCGCGACGAAACACTACAACTTGTGCACAATCGCTAACGAGTCTCGTCTCACAGGGAGAAGATTGTCCTGGCCGCCCGTATCATCGCTGCCATCGACAACCCCGCCGATGTCTGTGTCATCTCTGCCCGTCCCTACGGACAGCGTGCCGTCCTCAAGTTCGCCGCCCACACTGGTGCTACCGCCATCGCTGGTCGCTTCACCCCCGGTTCCTTCACCAACTACATCACCCGTTCGTTCAAGGAGCCCCGTCTGATCGTCGTCACCGACCCCCGCACCGACGCCCAGGCCATCAAGGAGGCTTCCTACGTCAACATCCCCGTCATCGCCCTCACTGACACCGACTCTCCCACCGAGTACGTCGACGTTGCCATCCCCACCAACAACAAGGGTCGCCACGCCATCGGCTGCGTCTGGTGGATGCTCGCCCGTGAGGTCCTCCGCCTCCGCGGCACCATCTACAACCGCGAGACCCCCTGGGACGTCATGGTCGATCTCTACTTCTGTATGTTTCCACTTCTATGCCAACACAAGAATTGCTACTAACTCTAATATAGACCGCGACCCTGAGGCCGAGGCCGAGGAGAAGGTCGAGGAGGAGAAGGCTCCTGGTGTCGAGGAGGAGGGCCCTGCCGCTATCGAGTCCGGCTTCCAGGCCACCGGTGGTGACTGGGAGGCTCCCGCTGCTGGCTTCGCCGGAGCCACTGGCACCGGCTGGGACGGCGCCGCCGGTGAGGAGTGGGGTGCCGCCCCCGCCAACACTGAGTGGGCCGCTTCCGCTGCCACCGACGCCGCTACTACTGCTGCTGCCCCCAAGGAGTCTCAGTGGTAGGATGCTGACTCCCAGGCGGTCCAGCAGCCCGAGGGCGACGACGGGGGTTTCCACGCTGCTCCTCCGGCTCCCTCTGCCCCTGCTGATGACGAGTGGTAAATCAAATTCAAAAAATTACGGATTGGTTCCTGCGAGAACGGAAAGGACGGAAAGGAAGCAATGGCGAATGTGGTTCAATCAAAAAGAAATCTTATTCGGCGGCGTTTTCCGACAAAGAAACAACAAAAATCTTGCTGACTTTACTATCTTGGGACTGAGGTTCAACTTGGTGGTGCTAATGAGGGAAAGATACTCGCCCCCTTTTTCTTGACCTGTTTTCATCTCTTTTGTTGTCACAAGGTGTCACCCCCTTTAGTCGTTCTCTTTTCTTTATGTGTATGTCCAAAGGAAGGGAGACTACTTTCGTGACAAGGAAGCTAGATTGGAGACAGGAAGGAGATGGGTGGAGAGGGAAAGCCCTGTATCGTCAAGGGGGATGGACTTAATCGTTATCCCGCCTTTGTTCTGCGGTTTTGATGCGAGAAGAGAAATATGAGTCGTCCAAGCTGGGTTAACCCATTGAAAAAAAGATCAAAAGGTGCCACTGCAAAGTAATTGCTTGTCATGTCGTGATATTAACCAGCGTAGTGTAATATTGAACATGGCACTGAGTAGGTTGGCAGACGCCCGTAAAATCTTCTTGATATTTCAAGTAGACAGTAGATATTCCTGCCCGCAAAAATCGGCCGTAAACTCATATCACATCACAACCACAAGTAGTCCCAGACAATCATCGTAAACGTGGTATCGATTCCGTGTGTATATCTTCCTCATCCTCCTTGTACACACTCCTAAATGCTCCTCTGCTTGTCCATCGATCCCATTTCATCAATCCTTGTGAATTTTCCCATTCCTTAAAACCCCAACCCCATTCATTAACCTCATCCCAACCCAGATCCTTCGCTCCATAATCACTCCTTGGGTCTTGATAGGCCCGAATCACTCCTCGATAATAAATGAAGTAAGAAACAAAAACTGCGCGTGTATTGTGGTGAGTGCGCCGTGCAGGAGGGGGTATGAGCAAGCCAACCAAGCCGGAAATGCGGCTGAGAACCCATGATTGAACAGTGTGTGTGTAACAGAACAGAAACAGAAAGGTCCCAACTCCTTGCTTTGTCCCAGATGCTGTGCTGACGATAAGAATGGATGACATTAACAGAGAACAAAAACTCCGCCAGTCCGTAGTGGTATGTGATGTATGGGAAAGAGGAATAATGGGGTATAGTGTCGAGGCACGCTGGGTATGCTTCTGTAACGTGTGTGAAATGAAACGATCAAGGTAAATGAAACGCCGTAGAACCGGTGAGTCATGAAATTCGTAACTGGTAATGCCCTTTAATGATACGTGATTGAGGGCAGCGAGCTGTAAGGTCTAGGGCGACTACTCCAGCATCTCAGAGTGTCGTCGAATCTCCTCATCGCTTAGAGCGCTCATCCAGAGACATCTCTCGGTGATGCCCTCGATGGGCTGGAACTTGTACCGGGTGCTGGCCTCCAACAACCGCAGCAATGTCTTGACTACCGCAGCTGCGATGCGGCACCGCTCAAAGTTGATCAGTGGAGGAGTGGTAGGCGAGCCAGCAATCTCCGACGGGCGCTGAGCATTGTAGAGAAGGTCGTGCGTGTAAATGCCAACGAAGGGAATGCAGCCTGAGTCTGAGCCAACCTCCATCTCTGCTCGGAGGTTGTAAAAGTTGCGCATGGGTGTCACCAGCTTCTCAAGGTCTTGAAGCGTCTTGATATCTTGAGGAGCAACCCGTTGCCATGTCTTTGACAAGCGTGCGACCTCGTTGCTAGACAGAGCTATGGTAAGCTGCGCCAGAGTCGCAAAGTTGCGGTAGCGTCGGCAGTGAGTTGCGATGTGGATGAACTTGGAGATGCATCGCACTCTCTCCTCGACAGTCTGGGTCATGACAATCTCGGAGATGGCCCATTTGACCATGATGTTGAAACGGGCAATCACCACCTCGACTCCGTGAGCGTCAGTGTTGCGCAAGAAGTCGACCCACGAGCGAGAGTCGCTGTACGCGGCATTCTTCCAGTTCATGTCGATGAGTTCTTTCCAGTCAATCTCATTGAGTGCATCCTTCTCGATGAGAGTAAACTGCTGGGCCAGAATCTCCGAATCAAAGGCCAGAATGAATGGGAGGTGAACAGAGTACTTGCTCGACTCGCTAGGCTCAGGCTTGGGGGCCAGGCGCAAAGCCTCGGTAGTGGCGGTCTGATCATCGGTGTGGATATAAGGGGCCGTTGGTGTAGTCTCTGGCGTCGGGGGGAGAGGCTTCTGGCCACCCCAGACTTGGTTCTCGAGAAGCTCAGGGACCTTGAACGACTGAGGCGGTGACATCTCCAGAGCTTGTACCAATGTCATGGGAGGCGAAGGAGGGTTCCTTTTTGGAGCAGGAGTAGGTGATCCAAGAGGATGAGCAGGGAGCTTCACTCTGGGTGAAACTGTGTCTCCAAACTCCGATTCTTCGTAGTCTAAGCCATCCGACATTTCAGACGACAGATCGCTGTCGTCGTCAAGGAATGACTGGTCCTCAGAAACCGTTGGGGCAGTATCACCAGGCTTGATGCCCTCAATACTGTCAGTCTTTTGGATAAAATCGTAGGATGCATGCTGAGAGTCTGGCTCATCAGGAATAGAGAAGCCAGTCTTTTGCGGGCGAGGGGTATTTTCGTCATCCGGGCCTTCAAGAATAGACATGTTCGTCCACGCTCTGCTGGGAGACTTGTCACGGCCATCAGTCGAGTCTCGCTCCAGGATGGGGACGGACGAGTATGAATCCCGCGAAGTCTCAGACAGGAAGGACCTTACCTCAGTCAAAGGTCGTTGAGGTGTCAGATATCCGTCTCCGTCCCCGTCCTTTGCCTCGATCAGAGGCTCAGGTTCGTCATCCTCAGGTCCAAACATGAACGTCTCTCGGATGACGACTTCTTCTTCTCGGTGCTCTTTCTTCTCTTGTTTCTCGACCTCAGGGTCAGGCCCAACAACGACCACTTCGGTAGGGTTGAATGCCCCTCCAGGAGACTGTGGGTTCATGGACAAGCTATAAGTCTTCCTCTCAGGTAGCTTGCCCTCGAGTTTGGCCAGGGCAGACTCAATACCACCGTCGTCGTCATCATCCGGGATTTGAGCAAGCCTCTGTGCTTCCTTCTCAAACGAGGGACGCATTATAGGCTTGGATGAGTGGGTGCTGAAGAGTGAAAGGTCTCTCTTAGGTGGCTTCTCAGCTAGTTGGCCAACGGAAAAGACTTCAGATCTCGAACGGCGGTACTCAATTGAGACGATTTCGCCGTTACCGAAAGAATTGACGCCCGGGCTTTGCATGTAAGAACTTCGGATAGACTCTGAATAGGTTGTCAACGAGCCAACCGATTGTGATCTCCTCAAGGTAACAGGGTCAAGCTCGCCCACGTTTGTCGCGGCTCGCAAATCTCCTCCGGGGCGCCGTCGGAGAACCCGCAGAGGCTGCGGCATGGGCACCTCAGAGTCACGCTCGGCCACAGATGCCTCCGAGTACGTGGTCGTAGCATCGAAACTGCGAACAGTGGACTGGCGTCTCATGCTATTGTTGAAAGAATTGCGGCGGCGCTGCAACACCGAGTTCAACGACTGGTGCGATCTACCAGACTTGTTGCGACCATGACCCCGATAGGATATCGGGGGGTAATTGCGGATACTTCGGTGTGTCGTTGAGAACGATGTTCGATTTCGATCCTCGGATTGACGAGCGCTAGCGCTGGGGGCCAGCGTATCAAGGTCAGGGACAAACGGCGGTAGAGGATCTTCATCGAGCGAAGGCCGGACAACGTGCTGGTTCAGCAGATACGAGGAACGTCTGGGGGTTCCATGGGGAGCAGGGGGTGTAGTCGGAGGCGTGGGATCGGCACCATGGAGTTTAAATGTGTCGACAAAGGCTTCCACGGAGGCGTTACTAGCTGGCTCCCCCCTCGACACGCCCCTTGACATAGTCAAAGGATCGAATGGCATCGTGTCGTCCACGATGACAATGGATTTGCTGCCTGTAGTGATGGCCATGTCACTAACAGGCCGGTGCTTGATATTGTGCGGCAAGCTATCAAACGTGCTCGAATCCATATGGGCGGCAGAGTAGTCGATATCCCGTGGGGCTGGTAGGGACGGGTCAGGGGATGATGTCGGCAAACCACGACGTTCAGCTTCAGCAGCCGCCTCCTCTCGCACCGCCTTCTTGAAATCTTCCACTGCTTCAGCGCCAAGCAAGTCTATCCTCACAGGTGGCCGGTTCCCATTGTGTCTTTGTCTGCTCTGTGGGACGACAGCAGTTGCAGGGATACGGTTCGTTGTAGCGCCGCGAGGTCCCATATTGTTGATATTGAGAAAGCTTCCCTGGGTAGGAGACATACCCTGTCCCCGAGTACTGAGGGCTCGACGCACACTTCCCAACAGCTTCTTCATACCATGGCCAGACATGGCGCCTGCAGGCATCCTCTCCTTGACAAGGTTCTGGCTCTCGGGGTGAAGCGTGGCCGTTTGCCTCTGGCTAGGGGGCAACTCATCGGGCTCGATATCGACAAACGCCTGACCAGGGGGGAGCAGATTTCCTCGGACAAGACTCCCGGCATAAGGAGCTGTCATCATGAACTCCTGATCCTTGAATGACAATTTGTCAGAGTTGTGCTCCCGGAGAGAGTCAGTCAAACTGTTGTTGCGCTTGTGTGCCGGTTGAGGTCGCACGCGCTTGCCAACAAGCGCACGAGGTGTTGTTGCTACTGGCCCAGTGTGGTTGTAGGCTGAGCTTGCTGTTACGGGGTGGGCGGCCAAGGGGTTTGTTTGCATAGGGTGAGTAGCTCGCAGGGCCTTGTTTGGGAATGAGCAGGACACAATATCCAGACTTGTCATGCTAATCGGAGATGCCTGGTCCGGTACTTCAGTGGGATCCTTGGTAATCTGGCCTTCTGGGGTGCTCGGACGGGGTTCCAGGACAATTGAATCTCCAACATGGCCAGCCCTTGAGATATCGGCAATGAAGCTGGTCCGCTCGGCGGTGCTCTTCATGAGAGGCAACAGACTTTCGAGTTGAGGCGGCTCTCCATCGTCCTGATCCCAAAAGGTTGGATCCAAGTCGGGATCTCTGTGGCCCGCAATGCCACCTGGCGCAATTGGAACATTTGCGGGGAGAGTGTCGTCGAAATTAGGGCCATCCCAGTAAAGTGCACAAACCCGACGCCAACATTTCTTGAGCTCTCCAAGAATCTTGAGCTGTACTTTCCGTGATCGAGAGCATTGTGATAGTTCATCCACAAAGTCGTTCAACAGCTCGCAAAATGTTAGTCGGAGGTTGTAGTCCACAACAAAGTCGTCCATGAAATAATTGAGGATCCAATGCCGCAAAGCCACAAATGTCCGCACACGCACAACCATGCCCGTCTCATCCTCACGGGCAAGGGCCCATCGCAATCTCGCAATGAGCATGCGTAGGAGATCCACAGACTCGAGAAACGCTCGGAAGGTCAGGAAGAAATCGGAGATGAGTTCGTAGTCGAGGAAGCTGGGTGACGTGATTTCGGCAACGAGCCGGGGCGGAGTGGCGGCTGTGACAGCTCCGGTTGCGGGCGAGTATCTGACCAGGGCTCGATCGTCGCAGGCGGGTTTGAAGGTGAGATCATCGAAC
>JAADYS010000256.1:0-10131 GCA_012931995.1 Fusarium albosuccineum | reverse complement strand
CCCTGCAGCTCATCTGCACCAGAACTAACATGTTGGATAGTTCAGCATGGAACTCAACACTCCCTTCTCCGCTGTCCCGGCTAATGGCGGTGCTCCGTTCCCCAACGGCACCCCTCCGGCCACCGACATGGGCTCTGTTGCCCCCCCTCCCGGTGCTGGTCCGGAAGCTCCCAAGACTACTCTCTGGTAAGCTGTTACGTGAGACAACGTTGACTGAATGGTCGCTCATTGCATCAGGATGGGTGAACTTGAGCCCTGGATGGACGAGAACTTCATTAAGGGCGTGTTCTTGTCGGCCGCCGGTGAGACTGTTAATGTCAAGGTCATCCGCGACAAGAACTCTGGTAATGCCGGTTATTGCTTCGTCGAATTCCAGTCTCCCGACGCTGCTACCAAGGCTCTTGGTTTGAACGGCACCCCTGTGCCTAACAGCTCTCGTCAATTCAAGCTGAACTGGGCTTCCGGTGGTGGTCTTGTCGACCGACGGTGCGCTTCATCCCACACCTGCTCTTGGACTTTTACTGATGTCAATCACAGGGACGATCGTGGCCCCGAATACAGCATCTTCGTCGGTGACCTTGGTCCTGAGGTCAATGAATACGTTTTGGTCTCTTTGTTCCAGGCACGCTTCCCCTCATGCAAGTCTGCCAAGATCATGACCGACGCCATGTCTGGTCAGAGCCGCGGCTACGGATTCGTCCGCTTCTCGGATGAGAACGATCAGCAGCGTGCTCTGGTCGAGATGCAAGGCGTCTACTGTGGAAACCGACCCATGCGCATTTCTACCGCTACCCCCAAGAACCGCGGCAACCACGGCTTTGGCCACGGCGGCCACCACAACGGCGGTCCCATGATGGGTGGTATGCCTCAGCAACAGCAGATGTGGAACGGCATGCAAGGATTCCCCTATGGAGGGTTTAACCCAGCCACTCAAATGAACCAATTCACCGACCCCAACAACACGACTGTTTTTGTCGGCGGCCTCTCGGGCTATGTGACTGAGGACGAGCTCCGATCATTCTTCCAGGGCTTCGGCGAGATCACCTATGTCAAGATCCCCCCTGGCAAGGGTTGCGGTTTTGTCCAGTTCGTCCACCGCCATGCTGCTGAGATGGCCATCAACCAGATGCAGGGGTATCCTATTGGGAACTCCCGTGTTCGTCTGAGCTGGGGCCGATCTCAGAACAACTCCGGCGTCGGCACCCCCTACCGCCCTGCGCCCCCTCCCCCTCACTACATGGGCATGCCCAGCCACGGTCCCGGTAACTACGGTCCTCAGCATTTCGGCGGCCCTGCTCCCGGCCCCCAGGGCCCTCCTGGACCTCCTGGACCTCCCGGACCTGCTGGTCCCCCTCAGGTAAGCGATAGCCAGCCTCTTTGACATGAGCTTTGGTTGATAAAACAGTTCTAACCGGACGCCCTGCAGTAATTTGATCACGACCAACTCGTTGACAAAGGGGCATTTATACGACCAAATCCCCGACGCTATTTTTTCCTTGAACTCAATTATCTTGCCTTGTCATTAGCTATCATGCCAAGCAAATTTAACCCGCCTGTCATGGTTAGCTAATGCGGTGATACCCATCCTTGACTTCGACTTGGGATCATGGCTCTTTTAAAGTTTTATGGCAGCTCTGGATTTCGATACGACACCACGCACACTCCATTTCCTTGGTCTGAATCATGATTGGCGTTGGAGATCTTCCCCCCGGTGGATTGTCATCAGTTCAAATTCATTTAAGCTAATTGCTTGTACCCTTTGCGTTTGCTTTAGTCACTCGCTGCTTTTCCTTGCTGCTTTTGACTGTTTTTAACCATGTTGAACTCGTTTTTGCGTGATGTTCTCATGGCGTCGTTGCAGAGACCTGGTCGCTTTCTCCTTCTGAATGATTCTTCGTAGTCAGTCCAGCCCTGAGCGTTTACGTGTCCTTGGCTGCATTTACTTGATCTGACACAAGACACGGGGATCTGGTTCCAAGGCGGGGGCATTTTGGGGCGTCCTTGTGAGTTCTCACTCAAAATTCGGCCGGCGCGTTGGGGTCACGATTTGTATGGGATGATACCTGGTGTGTTTGGGGATACTGGAAGCCAAAAAGTCAGGGGAAAAGAATGGTCTTAGCTATGACTGAATGTGTTTCTGGACGAGAGGCGATGGGGAGTTTGACCTAGGGGTTTGGGGGAGTTTTGCAGCTATATCCAAATCGAGCCGTTCGTTGACCATTGAGCATGGTGCCTCGTCATGTTGATGGTGGTTGATCTCAGCCCTGGATTGACAGGAGAGATAACCTCCGCACTTGGAATGACCTCCACCTTACTCCCAGCTGACGTAATGAATGATTTGCTGTCGGTCCCTTTGCTGTCCGGCCAAGACATTTGGGTTCAATGGCTGATTGGGCGTGGAAGGGGTCGAAGTTTCTAGGCGCGCCTATATCGGAGTTTATCGAGTGCCGATGCACCATGATATCTTCATGACCCTGTGGTGTTGCGGCCAAACTCTATTTGACGTTACCTTATTAAAAACGACCGACCACCTCGACGTTTGGTATCGACCTCGCTAGACCGTCCACGACAATTGCAACAAAAATGACATCTCCCATTGACCTGAGTGAATTCCCCACAGCTGCTCCAGCTCGACCCACGACGGAGCTCCGCTTCGCAGATGTGAGGAGAACAAGACGAGAGATGGTCTCAGCCATGTTGACGAGGACTAGGTTGCCGTAACTGCGACGGCGAATGAGTTCAAGGGCATCTACCGCGGCAAGCAATGTCACGAGCCAGACTTTGTGCACACGCTGGATCGGGCCAAGGAGGCCGGCGTCAGCAAGGTCATGTTGACAGGCATGTCGCTCGCCGACGTCTCGTTCAACGAGGGCATTGCCAAGACGCGGCCCTCGCAGTGCTATCTCACCATCGGAGTGCATCCGTACCATGCCTCCGAGCTGGATGAAGGGGGGGAGTCTTATTTGAATGAGTTGGAGCAAAAGGTCAAGAATGCGCTGGCCCAAGACCCAGTTCAGATCGCGGCGTTTGGAGAGTTGGGACTCGACTACGATCGAGAGGTCCACGCATCCAAGGAGGTGCAGATCAAAGCTTTTAAGGCCCAGCTGGACCTCTTTGTTGCGAATGGGTGGGATCTGCCTCTCTTTTTGCACTGCCGAGCCGCTTTCGACGACTTTGTTGAGATTATCACGCCCTACATGGACAAGCTCCCCCGCCGAGGCCTCGTCCACAGCTTCGTAGGCTCAACGGCGCAGATGGAAAAGCTAGTCTCGCTAGGCCTCGATGTCAGCGTCAACGGCTTCAGCTTCAAGGACCTCGAGAGCTTGCAGATGACGGCCAAGATCCCACTAGAATCGCTCCAGCTCGAGACGGACGCACCGTGGGGCGAGCTCAAGCCGACGGCTGAGGTGGTGAAGCAGTACTGCACCAACGCCAGGGCGCTGCCACAGTCTAAGAAGAAGGACAAGTGGGATGAAAAGTGCATGATCAAGGAGAGGAACGAGAGCTGCACCATGGAGAGGGTTGCGCTCGTTGTTGCGGGGCTGAAGGGCGTCAGTGTTGATGAGGTTGCCGAGGCAGCGTGGAGAAATAGCGTCAAGATGTTTGGGCTTGGGAGGAGGTAGATTGATTGTATATATCGGGTATCTGGGACATAAATTACAGTCTGTTATGGTTCCTGATGATCTGATTGAACAACTATCCATGTGAGCCCGATGAGATTGCCGAGGCAGTGCAAGCTCAATCGGTATAAAAGG
The DNA here is from genome assembly GCA_012931995.1 of Fusarium albosuccineum. NCBI lineage: Eukaryota > Fungi > Ascomycota > Sordariomycetes > Hypocreales > Nectriaceae > Fusarium > Fusarium albosuccineum. The sequence continues at coordinate 6,376 of JAADYS010000256.1, read as the reverse complement.
TGTTCCATGAATGACATGAACTTGGTGGATATAATTGCACCTGGCTCGACTGTGGTCGTGTTGGAGGGAGAACGTCACAAGTTGAGCATCTTCCCTTCACAATCGATACCACAGAAAGTGGCTGATGTGAGCCAGTGGGTCCAGGCACAGCCCTCGCACGAACTTTTGTATCAACTCCAATGAAGCGTCGCGAATACATTCGTACAGCGTATAGCGTATTCGGATCCCAAAATCGTTAACCATCTGCATTCAATCGTAAATGAACCTCTCACCATGTTCCAGGCTGCAGCATTCGAAAAGGTTGCCCTGGACAACAATGTTCACCGCCCAGGCAGACATTTGAGATAAATTGAGGCTCTATCCCACCGTCCATGCCGTCGAGACTATACACAATAATTCCTTGTTAATAAGTCGACTCACCATGACTTTTGATCTCAATTCCGTTCCCGAGTATGACGATCTGCCCAAGGTTGAGGGCATGCCCAAGGGTTGCGCTTGGGGCGTCTTTGATCGTGATGGCAAAAAGGATATGGTTGGCACGCTCAACTTTCCTACTCCAGAGGTTGTCAGAGAAGCCGCTTTAGAAGTCAAAGATGGTGTTTCAATCTCCCTCAAGTAGGATCAGTCCCAATAGGCACCTATCTCGACAACGCTGACTTGTTCCCAGCTGGCCCCTCAACGCCATGTCCAAACTCGCCATCCCGGGACGAAAGGCAACTGAACACAAGGTTCTCTACATCCCCGAAAGCCTGGCAGAATTGCCGTTCGAGCAGGGCAAGTCATGGGACGACGAGCTGGCGTTCAACACCCAGGGTAGCAGTCAATGGGACAGCCTGTGCCATTTCCAGCACCAAGACACCGGCCTGGCCTACAACGGCGCCAATCCAGACATGGAGGCGCTGTCAGTTGAGTCAACTGCGTCCAATACTATGCCGACGCTCGATCATTGGCATACCCGTGGATGCATCGCCGGTCGGGGTGTCTTGATTGACTATGCCGCATACGCCGAGGAGAAGGGCATCGAGTTCCACCCCTTTGACGGGAATCGTATCACGGTGGAGGACTTGGAAGCCTGTGCGGCGCATCAAAATGTCCAATTCCGTCCTGGAGACATCCTCCTCGTTCGAACCGCATCAACCGAAGTCGTCGACAGAATGGACCCCGCCGACCTGGGCAAGATGGCCGCTGCCAAACTCTCGGGCCTTCATGGATGCGAGGAGACTGCGCGATGGCTCTGGAACAAGCGCTTTGCCGCAGCTGCTTCGGACTCTAGCAGCTTTGAAGCGTTTCCGCCATTGAAGGCTGATGGATCGGTGGGAGGAATGAAGGACCTTGGTAAGAACTCTCCCGTCGGAGGGACGAGCATTGAACTGACAACGACGCAGTGCTTCATACGTATATGCTGAGCTTCTTTGGCATGTCGATTGGCGAGATGTGGGATCTGAGCAAGCTGGCTGCTTATTGTAAAGAGAAGAAGAGGTACTCGTTCATGATCACCTCAACGCCGCTGAACCAGCCGGAATTGATTGGATCGCCCCCCAATGCGCTGGCCATTTTCTAAGACAAGACCCTTGTAATTATAAAAACCATGGGTTTTGGCTGCTAGCGATGCAGAAAATGGGCAGCCGGTGATGTTCGCCCTCTCCGCATTCGCAGCCGCCGGATTTCCCTTCTCGGAAGCCCGAATGAAGGCGGGGTGTCGTCGAGAAACGGGGTCAAAAAGCGACCCATGACCTTTAGAAATAGAGAATAAATATTCGTCTGACGGCCTACGATTCCAGGGTCTCGGTTCGGTTCGGTATTGTCCATCAAACTTGAATCACTCGACGAAGTCAAGACCAGCAGTAACTTGGGCGGACTCCAGCCTTGCCGATATCCGAGCACCATTAGCACCGCATCGAAAAGTCTCGCGTTGATTCATTCTGAGCCATTGCGGCCTCATTTCAGTAGCCATCTCTGAAATTTCACTTGAGGTCCATCAAAATGGCCTCTGTCCGCCGCCCTGACCGCCGCATCGTCGGCGTCTCGACAAAGATGTACTTCTCCGCAGCTCGAACCCGCGAATACGTCGACCAGCTGCTTCAACAACTGTCAACTGCCGACGCATCAATCCTCAACGACATTGACGTCTTTATCATCCCAGATCACGTAACACTGGTTTCCGTGATCGATCAGCTCCAAGGCCACAAGATCTGGTGCGGCGCCCAGGACGCTTTTTGGGAGGACTCTGGTGCCTACACGGGCGAGGTATCGTCATCAGTCCTGGCTGAGGTCGGATGCCGCCTTGTTGAAGTCGGCCACGCAGAGCGGCGTCGTATCTTTGGGGAGACGGATGAAATCACAGCAAAGAAAGCTGCTGCCGCAGCGCGAAATGGCATGATCCCGCTGGTCTGCATCGGTGAGCCCACGCGGGGAGACACATGGACCACGGCGGTAGACCAGTGTCAGGGCCAGATCGAAGCTGTGCTTGCGGCCGTTCCAGAAGACGCCGAGGTGGTGTTTGCGTATGAGCCCGTCTGGGCTATCGGGGCAGCAGAGCCGGCGGCGGCGGATTATGTGGTCGGTGTCACATCCTCGATTCGAAAGCTGGAATGTATTCAGAAGCGCAGTGGTTCGACGAGGATTCTATATGGAGGTAGTGCTGGGCCTGGGCTGTTTGAGAAGCTCAAGGACGGTGTTGATGGGCTCTTCCTTGGGAGGTTTGCTCATAATCCTGCGCAGTTTGTCAAGACGATTCAGGAGGTTGCTCAGGCATAGGGAGGATGGGACTTAAGATGTATAGACAACCTCGATTAAGATATTCGTTGACATTGAAAAAGATGGAATGTCCAGGAGTTTTCTCTAAAGTCGGAGCGTAAAGATGTGCTTCTTCAGACCAAAGTAGAACAATGTGTTATGAAATAACAACCGAAGCCTGGCACCTATTCTAAAATCAAACAACCCAGTTGATTACAAATGCCCAGCTCAAATGCAGGGTCAAGAGTTCCGAGTTCTCCCAGCCTTTGATACGGAATGATTTCGTATCTCAGCCCAAACGAGTTTCAAAATTGAGGAGCAACGCGGACAAGTCCGGCAAAGGAATAGAACCCCCAGTTTCTTCCGGAAGAATTAAACGAAGCCGTTTACCGCTATTCAGACAAATCCACTTGTTGGATGTAAAGGAAATCCTCCTCAACCTCGGGTCGCTCGCGTTGCTCGCGTTCGTTGCGAGCAATGCGAAGTCAGGGGTCCAGAGTCCCACCCAAGTCGGGATCCCCAGGGGCACCCCGCTAAGATCTGAACTTGCATTGGATCTTTTCCTATCTAGATTCAAATCGCAAGTAATAGCCGCAGGAGGCTTGCTACGGTCTATCTTGGTATGTAGTTTTGAAATGTTCTCGCATTCGGGTTGTGGGGTGCGGTGCTCGTATTCGGGTCTGTCCGCATATCTGAAGCATACAACCGAGAAGGATGCCCAGATCGCATGCTCTTGTTCGTTTTCGTGAAAGGATTGTATCGCTTTTGCAAGGGCTGATGCAATGGTCTCGAGGCGAGCGGTACGAGAGTATGGAGTTGGTAATCATTCTTCATCTAGGCGATCTGAGGTATCAGAGATCCCAGCCTCCATACATGGGAATCTTGATACTTGCTATATAAGAAAGGATTCTCGCCCCGTGGAAGCTGTTCTTCATCTCTTAATCATCATCTTCTTCATCCAATACCTACTGTGCTGCCCTCCAATCCCACAACTTGACGACCCAATCTCTATCGAAAGCACAGCAACTCCAGCACAATGTCGACCAAGGATCTGATTTCCTACGATGAGGCCCAGAACTCTGCCTTTGACAAGGTTCTTCACCGAAAATCAAAAGAGTCCAAAGGTGGAATGCGAGCAATGATAAACAAGGACAACAAAGCCCATGCCGCTGCCGTTGATGAGTACTTCCAGTTCTGGGACAACAAGAAGGCCGAGGATGAGGTTGAGGCCATCCGACAGGAGAGAACCGACAACTATGCGAGCCTAACAAGACAGTGAGTTCCTTCGACTAAATGAAGAAGAAATTCAAAGCTGACGAGTTAGATACTACAACCTTGCCACAGATCTCTACGAGTACGGATGGAGCCAAAGTTTCCATTTCTGCCGCTTCGCATTCGGCGAGACGTTCGACCGCGCCGTGGCTCGTCACGAACACTATCTAGCTCACAACATCGGCATCAAGCCGGGCATGAAGGTCCTCGACGTTGGCTGCGGTGTTGGCGGCCCAGCTCGCGAGATTGTCAAGTTCACAGGAGCTCATATTACGGGTTTGAATCTCAACGAGTACCAAGTAGGACGCGCGAGTATCTATGCGGAGAAGGAGGGACTCTCCCACAAGCTCAAGTTTGTCCAGGGAGACTTTATGGTTTGTCCTCTTGTGTCCTTGGCTTGATGTGCAACCGCTGACCTGGCTGGTTATGTCTAGAAAATGCCGTTCCCCGACAACTCTTTCGATGCCGTCTATGCTATCGAAGCGACCGTACACGCTCCCTCATTAAAAGATGTCTACAGCGAGATCCGCCGTGTATTGAAGCCCGGTGGTATCTTTGGCGTCTACGAATGGCTCATGACGGAAGAGTACAATAATGACGACCTAGAGCACCGACGGATCCGCCTCGACATCGAACAAGGCGATGGCATCGCCCAAATGTTCAAGATTTCCCATGGTCTCGACGCCATCAAGGGAGCAGGCTTCGAGCTCCTGCACCACGAGGACCTAGCTGCCGACGACGAAAGCCCTGCGCCCTGGTACTGGCCGCTGGACAGCGACATGCGGTACGCGCAGACGCTGGGAGATCTGGTGACGGTGTTTAGGATGAACAAATGGGGCCGACTGGTGATGCACAACGTCGTCGGAGCTCTGGAGGCGTTTTGGATTGCGCCCAAGGGCACGAGGAAGACGATGGATAGCATGGGCAGGGCGGCGGATGCTCTCGTTGAGGGGGGTAAGAAGAAGTTGTTTACGCCCATGTACTTGATGGTTGGGCGGAACCCTGAGGAACCTGAGGCTTGAAGATATTGTAGGGGTTTGTTGGAGGGGGTAATGGTTGACAGAGTATCAGTTTTGGTAATTGTTGAAACGGATATAGCTTTAGACGGGTTCGGTTTCTTACACTTACATGGGATTAAAAAGTATAGTCTACGAGTATTCGTCCGCCAGCGTGAGTTCCTCGTGGGGAGAAGCAGATGTTTTGGGAGTTATACAACGGTTGCCCTTGTTGTAGGTACAATAGTGGTTGGCGAGAAGAAAGTTAGGTCGTGATGTGCGACTATCAAGCCAACCGAGTATAATTGCTGGTCCGTCAGAGATCCAGCTGGTCAACTCTTGACCAAATTCAAGAACAAGGTGGGACCAAATCTCAGCCACGCAGACAATGCCCTTGTCGTGACAAGTCTACAGAGGGACTGATGATGCATCCGCAGCCACCTCGATATAGAAATCCAGGGTAGCCACGTGCTAGGGACGGTTAAATCGGTGCCGAGGGCAGTGTCGCAACTCCCCATCGACGCTAATCTCACCCAGCCTCTGCGACCGCGCGTCCGAATCACACGCCAGCGAACCTTTTGGAATCAATCATGCGGGACGGAACCCCAGCGGGCCGGCTGGCTGCGACGAAAGGTCCTTTTTTCGCAAATGCCGCGCGGGAGGAATGTCGAAAATGTCTTGGCGGACTTGTCACCCGTTGAGGCGTAGCTCTCCAGCTCTGCTGCGAGCTGCCGTCCACATCCCGGAACGTGGGCAAGCCGGTGGCCGCTTACCTGGCTTCAACTGCCGCGTAGCGACTGGGCAGTGGAGGCCCTGGACCTTGGACAGCAGCGAGGAAAAAAGTCTTGGCTTTCGGCTTGGTGATGCCCGATAAGGCTCGTCATCCATGCATGCCCTGCAGACCCCAGGCGAGGGTGGGAAATGGGCTACTTTCGACGAGGGACGACCCGAAGATCGAGGACCTGGCGCTGAGAGACACGGGCAGATCTGGAGGCGAAATCGACATTGCTGGCCATCAAAAGGCCCTGCGCTTGACAATTGGCAGCACACGACGCACCCGGAGCTCTGTTTGGTCCCCCTCGGATCAAATGATCAACAGCGTCTTTCGCAAGGTCCGGCGAATGGAGCCCTCCATCTCACGTCATCATCCTCTTCGTGGCGGCTTGCTAGCGCGGCCAAACCCAGACGCCAGCGGGTTCAAGGGTGCCCAGAGAGAGGATTGCGCGGGTGGCTGGCTGACGATCTCTCCCCTAACCACGCTGCTGCTGCTAATAACTGGGCTGAGCCAGATTTTATTAATGCGTTTTGCCCCCCTCTTCTCACCAAAAAGCTCCCTCTAGCTTGCTGCGACCGTCCTGAACCCTTTTCAACCC
>JAADYS010000255.1:0-33800 GCA_012931995.1 Fusarium albosuccineum | reverse complement strand
ATGCTCTGTGCCGTGCCTTTTGGTCACGTAACAAAATTACTATTTTTAATATATATTAAGGAAAAAGATACTTTTCTTAAAGTTTAATTTTAAATAAAATATTATTAATATAAATATACTTATATATATAAAATTATATTTTGTTTATTTTATGAAATAAAATTTTTTATTTATTTAATAGCTAATATAGCTAGTAATATAAGAATATATTATCTTAGGTTAGTTTTCTTAGTAAATTTGTACATGACTAAGCTGTCTCATGGTTTTGTGCCCAACCTAGCCTGGGGCGCCCGCCCCACATGAGCCAACGGGTAGTTTATTTATTAGCCATGTCAAGTATTTCTCCATAATCGACGTCACCACGCTGTGACAGAATTCAAACCTGGCGTGTTGCGCTCCGCTACTAGCACGTCACCGTCTCACAGAATAGACTCATTATCATGAACTTGTCCATTCGACTGTTCAAATCTATCTAAAAACCGGCTAAGCGAATCGAATACGCGCCAAGGAAACCATAACAATTTTCTTTGACCTCTCAGAGGTAGGTAGGTATCAATCAATGGTCGTGCTGGCTCATCCTCCGTGCAGACATTCCGTCGTCCTTCCATCCAACGCCAAAATCAACCCTATTTCATTACAACTAGGTAAACGATATGCAGAGGGCAGTCGCTTGACCGCAGCATAAGCACCACTCTAAGCACCAAGAAAGGGACACTAGATCCGGGTGCGCTTGGAGTGCGTCGGAGTGAGACTTTCGCCCTGGCGCTTGAGCGACGATGATTCCTTGTTGGGTTCCTTTGTTCGTCGCCACGAGTCGAATGGGCTGCGTGTACCGGGGTTTCTGATGGGCGTTCCCTCGTCCATGAGCTTGTTGATGGATCGCGTTACCCGTCGAGTGTCTGGCGGTGAAACGGGTGCAAACTTGGGCGCTTCGGGAGTACTGGCACGCTCCGGCTTGGACTTGGTCGGCGTCTCCGGGACGGCCGGCTCATCATCCTCTTCGACATCGGTCACAGCCTCTTCCTCCTCAATCTCCTCTTCCGTTTTGGGTGTTTGGAAAAGCAGACGAGGCTTGATGGCGGCCCGGGTCAGCGGTCGAGAGAGGTAAGCCTCCTCATCATCATCCTCAGCTTGGGGTTCATCCGGATCCTCAGCTTCGTACTCTGAAAACTTGCGAAAGAATTTTTTGCCACGGCTGTCAAAGTTAGCATCTGCACTAATGTATGTGACGGGTAAACCTACAATACATAGACCATTCCATCTTCACGGCGGGATGCCTCATCCATGGACTTGACACCCTCTCCTGGAATCCTCACCTTGCGCTTGCCTTGGCGTTTGCTAGGCTCGGACTCCGGAACATCGCCGTAGAAAGGATTGTTCTCACTCTGGTCGCGCGCAGGGATGCGGTCACGAGTGTCGGTGAAAATCTCAATGGGGTCCTCAACCTCTTCAGCAGTGAAGCTTTCCATGGAGATGCCTGTGTACTTCTTGGAGCGTCGCTTCTTGGGGCTAGGCATCGCCTCGGCTTCAGACGTAAAAAGGTTGCGGGCAAATGACTTGATGTTGGCGGCCGTCTTCTCGTTGGGCGGCTTCTGCGGAGTCTTCGACGGCGTCGGCAGCATGCCAGCTGATCGAGTTACGGAAGTGTTGGGTTGCTGGGCCAGGCCAAGGGCAGCAGCGGCTTGGGATCCCTCTGCCGTCATGATGCTTGAGGCGCGACGCACAGAGTCGAGGGCGGGCTGACGCTTCTTTTGCGGCGATTGCATCGGGGAAGCGATGGTGCTTGGCTGCTTGCTCTTCTTTGCTGTGCGCGGCGACCGAGGTTGGCGATTCGATGCACCGGGTGACGGGGTTCGGTTTGACGCGCGCTGGGAAGAAATTCGTGCCGACTTGCGAGGAGTAAATGGCTCCCAGTTGTCTTGGTATCCGAAGCGTGGAGTTGGAGGAGTATGAATGCCACTAGGCGGTGGAGGAGTTGATGACCCGTGGGCGGCAGCCATGTTGATAGACAGCAGCGGCGCTGCAGTGACCGATTGTATTCACTGGTCCCGTAGCTCCCTTGCGAATTGCGTAGTCTGGTTGCTCAAAGCGGATACTCGATTGTTGCCAGATCTACCCGGGAGTCGTCGGTTGAATTGCCTTTGTTGATTGAAGAGATAAACAGCGCAACAAAGTCGGAGGACACGGCGGAGGCGGCGCAACGATCGAGCGGCGTATTGTGTGAACGGATAGGTGTGTGTGACGATTGATTCTGCTTGTAGATACTTGATGATGGCAGAGTCAGAGATGAAGATTCGTAGGCTCGGATGTTTAGACTCGAATGAGGAGAGAAAGTGGAATGAGCAAAGTGGCTGGGCGAGAGTCTACCCTGGAGTGTGCACCCCAGCCTCCTCGTTTCTGTGCACACGCCTAATTTCAGGGCTGCACACGGGGCATCCCCACTAAAACGGCCTCGCAACGCGTCAATACCCCTCAGGGCGCGTTGGTTACGCGACGTGCCACGGCCAATCAGAATGCAGACGCGAGGTCGGGTTCAGACAAGCGGGAACAATAGCCCCTCATCAATTAACAACTGTTGTATGGCAACCAGATATCCAAAGTCAACAAGCGCCAACGCACGCCCTGCATATCCAGGCGTCGCTAAAGTACAGAGCATTCAAAACACACGGCCTGCTGCGACCAGGGCGCGTCTACTGGCTATCAACCATGGCCGACGAAACCACCGAATATACCGAGTCCGACATCTGGGCCTCGCCGTCTCATGATGCCCCGGCTTCTCGCCCAAGGACACCTCGAACCCCAAAGACACCAAAGACGCCGACACAGGAGCGCCCGGAGCCTATAGACCATGAAGCCGCACTGCGCAAGGAACTCGAAGGAGTGCGGAACATCAACGAGTCCCTCGAAGGTGTCATTGCAACCCTGGAGCGCGCCGGGGGCAACATGGATGTATGTGCTGCCGTGCCCGGCCGCCACGTTTACTGACCGTTTGCAGACCGTATCCAAAACAGTAAATAATGCTTCCGTCCTACTTAACACCTGGACGCGGATACTATCCCAGACTGAGCATAACCAACGATTGATCCTTGACCCTGGCTGGAAAGGCGCGACAGAGGACCTTGCTGAGCAAGAGGCCGAGGCTATCCAGAGGCAGCAGGCTGCCGAACGAAGAGCTGCCGAAGAGGAACAGAGGCGTGAGGATCTGCGGCGACGCCGGGAGGAGGACGAGGAGCGGCGAAGACTGGCCGCAGCCGCACCCGCACGAGGAACCAGAACCAGGGGTACTCGAGGACGAGGCCGAGCCACCGCCAGGGGCGGCTCAAGCTACTCATCCGACACCGTTTCGAGCATTCCGAGTACTCGCGGATCCTCCAACATTGGCAGGGGGTTTGGTGCACGCCGGGCTCGAGGGACAAGATAGATGTAGGCTCCGTCTCACGTTTTCATGACTGATACCCAATAGAATTCATTTCTTCTTGAAAAAGTCGCTCATCTTCTTCATGCCCTTGGTATTGACTTTCTTGAGCTCCCGGACTCCGCGACTCTCCATCGACCTCTTCTTCTTTTCCTCTTCCATCCTTCTCTTCTTGACCATCGCCTCGTCCTCGTCCTCGTCTCGGTCGCGCTTTCGAGAGTAGTCGATCGAGTGCGAAGCCATGGCTTCGGCGCGGAGTTTGACAAGCTTGGATAGATAGTCGTCGAGAGCTGAAAAGTCCACCAAAGAAGTGTTTTGGAGGGTGGTCTGTAGCTCGGCGGCGAGCGATGGGGCAATGTAGCTTGAGCATATAAAGTTGAATGCGACCCGTAACCTCTGGAGTTTTGTGACGTCGGAGGATGCCTGAATTGCGCTAACAATGTTTTCCGTAACTGTGTCTTCTGTAAAAGACGTGGCTACTGTCGATTGGGACTCCGGCTCGGTCGAGGCCGCAGTTGATTGAGACTCGGACTCAACTTTCAAGGGCGAGTCGCCATTGGTGATAACCTCCGTCTTGACCTCTCGTGTCTGTGATAGTATCGGTGCTTCGAGGGTTTTTGTCACAAACTTTTCCTCTATGCTGCGAGGAAGTCCCCCTTCGAGCATCCTCTTCGCCTTTTCCAGTATGACACTGACGAGTTTCTTGTCGCTTATTCGGAACATGGTCTCGTCGCCAGCCTCGACTGTATCGCAAATCGCTTCCATTCGGCCCTCAATGAGCCTTCGAGTTTTGTCGCACCGAAGAATCTCGGATAGGTGAGAGGAGTCTTCAGGGAGCCTGTCAAAGTGATCATCGCTCGAGAGAAAGAGCCGGTTTGGCTGCGAGCCTTTGGATTGCTCCGACAAAGCAGGAAGAACCAAAAATAAGGGGTCAATCAATGTGGCCAGGTAGAGTTCCTGGCCCATTGACACCTCTGCCTTGGTGTCATCACTGAAAGGGGTAGTTTCAATCAGCCAGCTCCGAGGAGTTGTCTTTGGAGTCGCAATCTTTGTAAACTCGTAGATGCCAGTCTCCGGACAGACAAGATACCTCGCAGGCCGCGCATTTCTGGGGTTGGGAAGCGTAACAATTCGTGCGTCGGGGGTCGCCTTGGAAGGAAGAATAAAGACTTTGGAGGGACTCTCTGAACGAGGAGGCAGGGTAAACTTGGAGGAGGCAGCCTTGGGCTCTTCTAGAGACTTCTCCGTCGTCTTTGTCGATCTGGTCCTTGCCATTGCTGATAGTTATGCAACCAAAAAAGCAGCTTCAAAAGACTAACAACAATAAATCAACAAAATCAAACATACTATCGCGTGAAGAAGGCTGGGGTTGAAGGATAAGATGAATCCGAGCTCACGCCGAGACGCGCTTTACGCGTCGGGCTGGGGTCAAGGCCCAGGTTGCAGGGCACCCAGAAACGGCAGTTACGGGGTTTACCGCCCCGCCCAGCCATGAGCTTGATGCATGTGCAAGGCCCAACGCTCTGAGCCAAACATTCCCTACATCAACAACCAAACTGTTTCAGCATCATTTTCGCCAGCAATACCAAGTACGGCCCTCAGCTTGATGGCTGTCGCTTGCTGGGCTATACGTACCCTGACTGGGAATATGCGCCGCAGAACTAGACCCTTCTAAGACTGATACCTCGGCCACTTGCTGGCCGCCTACTCGAGACCTGAAGCATGGCTCCAGGTGAGACGCTCGCGAACTCTGTGGTATATGATATTGACCTTGCATAGCCTCTCCTGCAAAACAAAACGAAGCCCAATGGCCTCCACGATCCCCCCATGAAGCTCTACTCAGCACCCCGCGTGGACGAGAGCGATACCGACGGATGATGGACCAGACCTCACCGACACCTTCACCGTCAAAGAGAGCTCGCAACCTACCATCAATGAACCTCTTGGCGGAGATTGAGAACGACGATGAGGATGAAGATGAGGAGACCTTGGAGTTGAAGCTTCAAGAGATTCAGGCTCGGCTAAGGCTGAAGAAGTTGCAGAGCGCCAAATCGAAAAAAACAGAAGGGGTTGAGCATCTCCACACGACCACGTCAGAGTTGGCGATATCCACACAAGTGCGGACTCGCTCAACGCGCGCAACAACACCTACTGAAGAGGACAAACCTGCTATTTCGCAAAATCAGGTTCAAGTTCCCGCGTCTCCTGTCAGAAGGTTTCAAGCTCCGCAACCACAAACTTCTCCGAGTAGAGTGCTTTTGGGGATCGACAAAGGCCTCAAGGCGAAGGATATTTCTCTGAAAAGAGCACCTAGCTACAGAGACTCTCAAACGTCGACTGAAATTGGACACACAGGGTATCTGAGAAGATCGAGAACCACAACAAGCGTGAGCTCAACCGATTCGCGCCCTTTGAGCTTCAACGAACGACTCGCCTCTGTGAGAACAGAAGAAGCTGCGCGCACTCAGCGGCAAGAAAAGATCCAAAAGCTGAGATCAAATGCCTTTGGTATTGGTCAGGAGGAGATGGAAAGGTACAAGAAAAACGCTGTCGAGATCCCAGACGAGCCACTGCAGGCTCCGGCCTTTTCGAGAGAAGAGATCTTGTCGAACACCAAGCCTGCGGGTCTACACCGAAGCAACACGGCGCCAACCATTCGATCTGCAAATCAGGAGAGCTCAAACACAACCTCGACGGCCAGGACTCGGAAAAAAAAGACACCCCCGGGCGAAGTACCTGAAGAGCAGGCTGCCGGATTTGAACCTTACTCAAGCTTTCACCTGTCGAAGCGGATTCTACCTCACGGTGTACTTGCGCGACATGTATCAGGCAAAAAAGTATACAATCTTAAAGATCTGCTCAAGGTTGTCAAAGCACCCGACTTTGCTCTACCAGATGTCGAGCAGGACATTGTGGTGTTTGGGATTCTGGCAAAGAAATCAGAGCCCCGAGCACATAAGCCGACCCAGGGACGAAACGGAAAGGCAGAGGATCGAGGAAAGTACATGGTCATGACCCTGGTCGACCTAGAATGGGAGCTGGACCTTTTTCTCTTTAACTCGGGATTTACACGATACTGGAAGCTTACCGAAGGAACCGTCATAGCGATTCTCAACCCTACACTAATGCCACCGCCTCCAGGAAGATACGATACTGGTCGATTTAGTCTTGTCATTAATTCGGACGACGACTCGATCATCGAGATTGGCACAGCCCGTGATCTAGGGGGCTGTCAATCGATCAAAAAGGACGGGGACCTGTGTGGCGCCTGGATCAACAAGAAGCGGACGCATCATTGCGAGTTTCATTCCAACGAAGCCATCCGTAAGCAGCGGGCGACCAGAATGGAGGTGAACGGGACCAGCTTTGGCGCCAGAAAGAACAACTCTAAAGAGGTCTTTGGCTGGGGCCAGGAGAAGAAGCCAGAGTCCAGCAGGAAATACGACTGGGAGACGAAAACACACTGGTTTGCGTCCCGGACCATGAGCGCGGCCGATCTGATCGATGGAAAAGACAGGACTCCCAACGACCGCAAAGAGAGGGCAGAGTTTCTCAAGCGAGACCTAGAGGCAAAAGAGAGGGAACGCGAGATGATGAAGAAACTTGGCCAGGTTGGCAATGCGGCTGGCAGGGAATACATGCGCCAAGCAGGTTCGCGGATAACAGGTGCGAGCTCAAGCATGTCTCAAGGATCGAATTCTATGCCAACGACAGAGGAGATATACAGGCCAGATGCAAAGTCGCTGGGGCTCGTGGGTAGAGACTCGGCCGTCCATCTTAGTCCAGTCAAGCGCAAACGTCCCGACAGCTCTCAGGCCGGCTCACAAGCCGGCTCGCTCGCAAGCAGCAGTCGATCAGCTTTTGGCTGGGGAAGCAACCTAAAAGACAAGCTCGCTAAGATGAAGGAGGGAGAAAAGCTACGCAAGGATGAACCGCCTGTACGGAAAAAGACGCGTTTTGTCACAGACAAGGGGATCCGTGAAGCTGGTAGGGAGAGTCTAGGCAACGAGCTCGCAGAGCGGCAGGTCACGCTCGAAGACGACGACGACGACGAACTGGTTATTGTATAGACTTGTTTTGGATAGCGGCGTACTGGCTACAGAGGCATGGCTGCCTGGAGTTGAGAGCCTCGGCATGGCTTACGAGTGATGATTGGTTCAGATCATCTCAATATTGCTTCAATAAAGACGTTCATATTGCCAGTTTCTTGTATCCGAATGGAAGCCGTATCTCAGCCGATCTGGTCGGATCAAAGGACGACGCCCCTACCCTCCGGCGACTGCATAATGACGATGCGAGGCTGCGGCGTAAGCACAGCGTGTTCATCAATTTGGAACGGCAGTCGTGATCGCACGATGATGAGGCAGTTGACGATCGGGGCTTCACCGGTTGGCGGGGTTGAAGCGCCCGGTACCATCCGGCCCATACCTAGGTAGGTACCTACCCACAGCGATCGGGATGTGATATGAGTGGTTGCAGGTGTTGGAAAAGCTGGAACGCCGTCGTGACTACGGCGAGAGCATTCACTACAGGCAACTCTGGTTTTCGGTTGGATGTGGTATGCTCAGGTTGTCTTGGCTGGGATCGACGGGAGTGGTAATTTGAGACTTGACACCAATGTTTAGCCCGGATCGAATGTGTGAGTGATTAGGTCTGAGATTGCTGATCCTTGATCGATATCAACTCCACCAGTTGGCATGGATGAACGGTCAGGCTGAACAACATTGTCCGATGACTTTACTGCCCTATTTAGTATTTAGTATTGATAGATTTACTTGTAGATTGACTACCTTAGGTACCTAACCTTCGAATGGATGTTCTCCCCTTGACAGTTCCGAGGGTCGCCACGTGACTGCACTTGTTGGTATATTTCAACTTCATCTCCTCACCAGGCAGGGGCCTGCAGCTCACAATCTCCACCGAAACATACCGAATATCGTCCTTGTGGGGCATCTACTAGGCTCAAGCTACATACATACACTGGATCACGACAAGAATCAGCATAACTCGAGGCATCAACCTTTGCGGAGATTTTTCAGCCTCAGTCTTAGGTTGGCCCGATCAGCATAGCTCCCGAGGCAACCGCATCTTCATACCAAATCCCAAGTGCATCTCTCGCACATGGCACCGGCAGAGGCGGCCTGGCTATCAGGGCTAGGACGTGGGAAGACTATAGCGATGCCACGACTCTGAAAACGGTTACGCAAGAAAGCGCTTGTGCGTTTTTGTTGGCGTGACGACTCCATGACGGACTATGCTGTCTGTTCGAGCCGCGTCTATGTAAATATTCCTTGAGAGATACCTGGTCAGCCTTGGCCTCCATCATCAGCAAGTCTCTCATCATGCAATAATCACAACGCGGGGATTCGAGGTCACCTGTTGCCGAATACAGCGCCAGCAGGCCGAGGTTCTTTGTTCTGCAAAAACTGCGGCCTGGCAGTTCTCGCTGGTACTAGTTGATACCAACCCAATGACCCCGGACCGCTAACCCCTACACCCTAGACTGTCAGCAGCTAGCGGCCTTAAGCCCCCGTCAACCCCAGGTTTGCTGCAACAATCCCAGGCCGCCCCCGCTCCACTGTGCTCTCATGAATACGTGCCTCATATCAGACACACGCCAGCGGAGCGGTTCTTCGTCACCAATCTCGGAGCTCATTCTCTCCGACCGGCTCGACTGTCTTGCTGGAGTTGATGCATCAGTTGACCTATCTGTCCCAGTTAGGACAGCTGTGTCTCCGATACCTTGAGCAAATGGTAATACCGGTTGAGGGAATAGTGGTTCGAATGCGGACATCTGAACCCTATAAAGACCTGTTCACTGTCTCGAGTAGTACGTCTCGTTGATATACTCGGCATATACATTTGTCCTTGACTCCAACTAGACAGCGATTATGGCCCCTCACAGCGATGCACCCTCGACAGTTGGGTTCCTTGGCGTCCAGTCCTACAGCCAATGGTACTCAAGCTCAAGGGACAGCAACCTTTCAGACACAGTTTCCTCCCTCGGCAGTTCCATCGACTGCTCGCTAGACGTGCGGCACAGTCACCTTCTGATCCCTGGTGTCTATGTCCCAGCAATGTGCTTCTTCACACCCGACACAGAGGACGTCGACACGGCCAGAATTGCTGATCATGCCGTGAGACTTGCTCGGGCCGGTGTCACTGGCCTCGCAACACAGGGTTCCAACGGAGAGGCCGTCCACCTCTCTCACTCGAAGCGGTAACTGGTCACCGCCACTACAAAGGCCGCCTTGAATGACGGCGATTTCTCGCATATGCCCTTGATAGTGGGCTGTGAAAGCCAGAGCACCCGCGAGATTATCCAGTACTGCCAGGAAGCTTGGGAGGTTGGCGGTGACTATGGGCTCGTGCTACCTCCGTCCTACTATGCCACGTTATTTGCTCCGGCTTCGGAAACGATCCTGGAGTCTTCCACAGCAGTAGCGGGCAAGTCTCTCATCCCCCTCATCATCTACAACTTCCCCGGTGCCGTGGGTGGCATGGACTTGTTCTCCGGCATCATTGTCACTCTGGCGGCGCATCCAACCATTGTTGGCGTCAAGCTGACCTGCGGAAACACTGGAAAGCTGACCCGTGTAGCTGCGGCAACTCGTAAGCTTTCTATATACAACCCAGCACAGCCCGAGTTCCTTGCCATTGCGGGACCTGCTGACTTCCTGATCCCGTCCCTCTCCGGTGGTGGTCACGGTATCCTAGCTGGCTTGGCCAACATCGCCCCGACGGCGTGCATTCGCACAATGGAACTCTATCAGGTAGGCAATGTCTCTGAAGCACAGAAGATGCAGGAAGTCGTCTCACAGGGAGACTGGGCGGCGATCCAGGGCGGTGTGGTCGATGCAAAGGCCGGCCTACACGCCTGGGTGGGCTACAGAGGCTCTGCTCGGAGTCCATTCTCAAAGCCGAGCGCGGAACAGGCGAAGCGGTGGAAGGAGGGATTCCGTAACCTGGTGATGCTGGAGTAGTCCCTACGAGGTCGCACCAGGTGCTGCGGTGGCATCGAGTGGACGTTGAAGTTGCAAGGAACCCTAGAGACTGCTCTTTCGCGCGGATGAGGGAGCTATGATGAGTGGCATGACTGCAGCAAGTTGCCCATGGTCAGCGCATAATGACGACCCTTTGAGAGAGCCTACCCGGGACCTGCATGGGAGATGGAGTGTAAGACGGCGGAGATTGGCGCGGTCAGCATTTTGTTTCACGGTTCCACGGCCTTGTCGACTCATCGATGGCCTTCTACGGTGGAGGTGGCACGGCGTCGTCTTCTTTTCGATTCATCTGCCCA
Source organism: Fusarium albosuccineum (assembly GCA_012931995.1). Taxonomy (NCBI): domain Eukaryota; kingdom Fungi; phylum Ascomycota; class Sordariomycetes; order Hypocreales; family Nectriaceae; genus Fusarium; species Fusarium albosuccineum. The sequence goes on along the minus strand of JAADYS010000255.1, from coordinate 23,085 downwards.
AAACAGGCATCCCTTGTTCGCAATCAATATGTTTGATAAACACAGCCCGGTCTTGTGGGCATACTATGAGTGAGATGCAAGACTGTCTTGGGTTTATGGCAATGTCTCCGGTTGAGTGAGACGTGGGCTCGCTGGGTTCCCACGTCCCTGACTATCGATGCCAAGATGATCTGCAGGAACCACTCGCAACGGGAAACCTGGGTGTCGATCAGCAGGACGTTGCTGTCTGCGCGTTTCAGCCGACGGGGATAACGTTCGGGTCAGCATGCGATGCGATGCGATGTGCACGCCTGAGCGCGGAACCATTGCGCTGGAGATCAGCAATCGGTCACGTCAAAAAAACAAATCATGATTCATGGCGGCTGAGGGGTTCCTAAGCGACGCCAGATGGCAACATGGTGCATGACCAGCTGTGTTTGCAGAGGACCAGGGACAATATTGGTGTTGGTTGGCACACATCTAGGGCGAGGGCGAGCCGACGAGATGCGGAGTACATATAGACCATAAGCCTTGGCGACACAGGTGCCATCGATCTGCCCATCAAGATCCCAAGTCTGGATGCTACGTGAGAGTGGTCAGCCTCTTGCGTCGGCGTGGCAGTTGTAGATCTCGTTGCCCAGGCCAGCCGACAGGCCGGTCCAGTGGCTTTTGGAGATGGAGAGGCAGACGCAGTGGCTGGCCGTCATCTCAACGGCAGCCACGGTGGCAATCGAAGCCGGCGCCCACTCTGTCGCCACAACGTTTCGAGTCCAAATCCAGATGTGAACAGTCTCTCCGCCGCATCGCGGGACACGAGGCAAACGGCAAACTCTGATGATGATGATGCCAATATTTTGGGATCTCCAACGTGTGCAGTTGGTAGGGCTCGTATCGGCATCCTATGCTTAGATGCCTCATGCTTTATGCTTGATCGGGACAAGGGCGGTGTGGTTGGACCAACACGAGGATGCCAGCTGGAGAGATGGATGCGTTACATGCGGCGGACGCCCACGGCATACATATACGGATCTCTGCACGTTTGCATGCGCATCTCGAGGCCGTCAGTGGCCGGCGACTACATGTATGGCTTACGGCTCGACACCCTTTGCTGACGGCCACAGCAAGAGGCAGCATCGTATGAGGGTGCGAAGCAAGCCAAGCTTTATTAATGCAATCTCTGAAGCCGGGACTCCAATCAACAAAGGCAAAATCAATAGACCTAATACGGTGGCATCACGCGCAGAGGCGACGCGAGCTAGAGGCGGACTAGAATCGTGAGGAAAGGAGGCTTTGCCTACCTTAGTGCAAGGTGCCCCTTGCCGAGAGAAGCCATCTTGGCAAACTCTGAGCAGCTAGCACAGCTCAGTCCGCCATCCCCTGGCCCCAAGCTCGACTAACAGCTCGAGCTAGCGGCTGGAAGAGGACAGCAGCGAGAAGCATGAGCGGGTGGCTGTTTCATGCGTGGGTGTGCTCGCAACTCACCAGAGGCTACTGTGCTGGACTGGGCTAGCTTAACGGTGAGCAGAGGCCCAGACCGTAATTAATCCGTCATGCTACTAAAAAAAACCAACACACACATACAATCCAACCCCTGTAAATTTGTAAGCGTGGCACCTCTGAACTCAAACCGCACTGATTTTAAATTTGTAAGCGTGGCACCTCTGAACTCAAACCGCACTGATTTTAATATCTTTCCTAAATGTGCTTCAAATAAGCTCTAAAAATTTTTAAGAAAATAATAAAATACTTAAACTTATTAAGATAAGTATATTTAGCTATATATCTTTTACAATTTACCTCTAATTTGTGGGATTTTTCTTTATTTTGGCTTAGTGGCTTGAAAGAAGGTCTCGAGCTAACAAAAATACAGGGGGTATATTGTACTGGAAAACAAAGGTCCAACAGGCACACAGAGGTCATGGCCTGATTGACGTGCTCGTCAGGTTCAACGGAACCACCTGAACGCATGTAAGAGCGAGCAGCTGCACATTGCAGCAATTGACCAAGGAGACGTGCAGCCTGCGTGGCCTGCGTGCAGAGCAGAGCAGAGCCCGCATCGATAATCTCTGCCGGGACAGAGCCTCGTATAGCCCCTGTCGAATCGGCTTGTCCGTTGGAGCCGCTACCGTCCCTGCTGTACCGTCCCGTGCTTTACGGCAGCAAACGTGCCGACGTGGTGCTGGCAGACTGATGGACTGATCCACGGGGCCTGACGTAGGTTTGACGCACCGAGATTTGTTTCTGGAAGCGGCTGACTGTGCTGGCTGCCAATCATGGACCATGGCCGACTCTCTCGCATCTTGGTGATCTTTTTTTGGACTCGATTGGCTGCTGCTGTCTCCCCCGGCTGACAGCTTGCTGTCCCACGGCAAGCCTCCGGCCTTGGTATCCAGGATTCTCCGCGGTTGTCCGGGGGTCGAGGGCCTCAGCTGTACCGAGTAGCTAGCTGGAGGCCGTGCTGTCGGGCGGCCGGCCGCTGTCTGGCCCTCTTCCATCCCATGCCAGCACATGACTGGGCATGACCATGGCCATGGCCAGCTCTGGCCAGAGCCCGTCGACACGGCTCGGCAACTCTGCGCCGGGGGCGCAATCACAGAGACGCGAGAGCGAAGATGAAATTACACAGGCGCCAGCTCGAGACGATGGTCGATTAAAACCACCAAAAAAAGACCCGGCATCTCCACATTGGAAGCTCAGCGCTACGCTACAGGCTGGCGATGGTTGCCTCGGCGCCTCGTACCGCTGGGCTAGGCGCTACGCTACAGGGCTGCCCAGGTACAGTCCCCAAGGGTCTGTAATGTTAAAAATCGGGCCCCCTGTTTGTACCTACCTACCTGTGATTGGCTAGCTATAGTAAGTACCTTTGCTTCTGAACTACTATCAAAAAGTACTTATTTGGAGATAAGATAAGATAGCACAAAGTATCAGTACTTAAACATAGGTTAGGAAGTCAGCCAAGCAGAAGTATGCGACTTGCCCCACTGTGAGTAGAGAAAGTAGCTCAGTTAACATTACAGATGGGGACTGTACCTACCGCTGGGCTGGATCCTTTGGCCTCGCACAACCATGAACGACATGGCACCCAACATCTTCCCTCCACCGCGCATCCACATCCACATGAATCCGCATCCACATCCGCGCCTTTCGCCTTGCCCTGATTCTGCCGTCTTTCCTTTCTTGCCAGGGGCACAGACCGTGTGGCGTTACGAGCATGCTCAAAAGTAACGTGCATGGGTGATATTCACCCGTAGTGCCAGGTGGATATCGATTCTGCCCTTCCACACCCTCCCCCCTTGTCATCTAGGGCCGCTAGAGGGGCGTCGCGAACCCCTTTGACGATGGTTGACAGCCGTACGGGCGATGCGGATGCGGAGAAGGCGGAAGGGATCATGGTCCCCCGTGTCGTGGCCCATGGCCAACTCGTATATCTCGGCCGCTTCCCTCTCCTTCTCTGTTGATGCTCTCCAGAATTGTCCCTTCTTTATTCGCTTCAAGTCGTACATTGTTGTTTCTTCAGCAGGCACGACGTCGGTCTGATCACACTCGTTTTCTTCACAACAGAACGACATCATGTTGGGCAAGTTTCTGGTTGCGGCCCTGGCCGTTGTGGGCGGCGTGAACCCCGTCGAGGCCCAGACACAAAACATCTTTGTTACAGGTGTCCCGGTCTCTGGAGGAGGAGCTGTTCCTGCTCGAAAGAGTATCAATGACCTCCGCTCGGCTGGCGGTCCTCAATGGTGAGTTTCATGCAAACTTTTGTCGGTAATTGCTAACTTTGCAGGGATCTCTACATCCGCGCTCTCCGGTCCATGTATGATGCCAAGGAGGCCGACTGGAAGTCTTACTTTCAAGTTGCCGGTGAGTGTCTAAAGACATTGACGCACGAGCAAGACTGACGGTCAAAGGAATTCACGGCAAGCCCTTTATCCAATGGAACGGTGGTGGTGCTCGATCAGGAAATGGATGGCCTGGATACTGTCCCCACGGTGTATGTGCATCGCCCAAGACTAGGGTTTCAGTACTGACTCTTTGCAGGAAAGCCTGTTCCTGCCCTGGCACCGTCCCTATATCCTGCTCTTTGAGCAGATCCTCGTCGAGCACGCCAAGAGACTGGCCAACCTCTACCCTACCAAGTACCGCCAGCAGTATGTCGATGCCGCCAACTCTCTGCGATCTCCCTACTGGGATTGGGCCGTCGACGACATCCCCAGCGCCATCGTCCCTCAGATGGTCAGCGTCAAGGTCCCCAACGGCAGCGGTCTCAAGACCATCTTCATGAAGAACCCTCTCAACACCTACACCTTCCCTAAGGACGCCGTTGCTGGCAAGTATGGATCTTGGGATGACGAGAACCGTGCTCGCACGTTCCGATGCCCTTCCCCTGATAGCTTCCCCTCGTCAGCCAACCGACTGCTCAACCAGCGTCCCTACAAGCAGTGGACCGTAAGTGTTTCGTCCAGATATTTTGGCCTCTCTAACATGAATAGTACGATGTCTTGACCCATTCCACCAACTTCAACCAGTTTGCTTCTACTGGCAACAGCGGTGCCTCTCTGGAGCAGATCCACAACGCCATTCACTGGGACGCTGCCTGTGCTGGCCAGTTCCTCATGGCCGAGTTCTCTGGCTTCGACGCCCTCTTCTGGATGCATCACACCAACGTCGACCGTCTCTGGGCCTACTGGCAAGCCATGCACCCCGACCAGGCCTCCTTCACCGGTTCTTACTCTGGTGGCGCCCGCTACTCGACTCCCCAGGGAACCCGCATCTCCCCATCTTCTCCTCTCCAGCCCTTCTACGCCTCCAAGGGCAAGTACCACACCTCTGATTCCGTCAAGAGCATCAAGGGTTTCGGTTACACCTACGCCGGCCTTGAGTACTGGCGAATGTCTCAGAGCCAGCTCGCCAGCTCTGCCCGATCCACCATCAACCGTCTCTACGGCAGCAGCAGCTCTCGCCGTCGTGGTCTTGAGGGTCGTGCCGATGGCAAGACTACTCGTTACTTTGCCCGTGTTCAGCTCGATGTCACCGAGGTTGAGCGTCCCTGCCAGGTCAATGTCTATGTCTCTGGCAAGCTCGTCGGTGGCATGGTCGTCATGATGCAGCCTCAGGAGGGTATCGTCCACGGCGAGTTCTCCGTCGATGAGGCTGCCGACACTCCCCAGCTCCTTGGTGCCTGCTCTCCCACCAAGGTTGCCGACTCCGTCAAGAACGGCCTACAGGTCGAGATCGTTAACCTGGACGGCTCCAAGACCGAACTCTCGAAGGTTCCCAGCCTGAAGATGAGCCTCGATGATGTTCCCTACACTCCTCCTGCCGCCGCCGACGACCTCCCTACCTATGGCGAGACCCGTACTCAACCCGCCAAGGCTGTGGCCAAGTCCAACGTCAAGGCCCTCAAGGCCATCAACGCTTGCGCCGACAAGCTGCCTTCCTTCGACCCTCCCAACTAAGACCTTTCAAGTTTATTTGTCACATCACCCGCTGGTCCAGTATGGTTACTTGACCGCGCATACATGGAAAGGGAACACTTGCAAACCGCACGAATTCTTCTACGTAGTTTTAATTCCTGGCAGACGCAGGGAGTATATTTGTATTTTTGCCAGACTAGGTCTATAGTTGCTGCAATAGTGGCCCGTTTCTATGTTATCTCCGTCGAACAGTGATTAAGCCTATGCGTAGATGTCATCCGTATGGTGTTGGTATCCATTGGCCGTTGTAGATTCGGTGGTGAAACCATGAGCGAACGACGATTTGCTTCCGACTCGCTCAGAGGACTGTTGTCCGTGTTGGTATTCGGCTCTAGTCTGTCTTTAGTCACAGCTATAATGGGTTTTGGTACATTTAAAGCTAAATACGATGGAATATTTGATACATGCGAGAAGCAATATAGGTTCATCTATCTCGCGTCGAGATGATAGAATGGAAGTATATCACCTTCCTCTATGAACGGCCTTCTTCGCCAAGCCGTGTATTTCGTTAGGACGGCGTTCTGAATGATCTAACAAGTCGAAGGGCATGCTCTGTGCACTTCTATACTGGCGAAATTCTACAGTATTGTCCAAGCCACTGACGAATATGACATAGCGTCGCCACACACCGGTTTAACTCAAGCGGGAAAGCCAATTCGCTCTTCATGGCAAGCACATGGTTGGTTTCTGCTACCAAATGCCTCGACGAGTTGACAGTGTATAATCAGACAAACACCAAACTCATTCAACTTGTTTGGCAACCTCGAATAGTTACCGAGTGGTCTATCCTGTCAACACACGCTGTAGTCCAGTCTCTTATCACAGTTCTAGAGACCGTTTCGCAATGAGAATCCTGATAGACCATAGTTTCCCGTCATGATGAAACTTGTAACCACTCCAAAGACAACCGGCGGCACACTTGAGCCATGTCACATTATCTCACTGCTAGTTGAGTGACTGTAACGACTTGGCCATGACTCTCAACCACCTCTTATCACGTCCTGTCCTTTCCGCCAACAAGGTGGATCAGTTGAGTTGTCACGTGAGAGGGCGGTTGAATTCCATCGTGGGTCTCTGTTCAACTTGTAACCGTTCACTTACACGGCTAAACACCCCAAGCCATTTACTCGAAGCGTCAGGATGGCCTTTGAAATCGTCGTTCCCGCCGAGAGCGATGCACCCGGCATGGCCAACACCCATCTCGACGCCATGGACGCCAATCTGTTGATGCATGCGCAATTTCCCAACACAGAGAGCCGCGAGTTTCTTCGTGAATGGCTCTGTAGGGACACACGGGATCACATCCACAGCAGCGACAAGGGAGTTCTCATTGCGCGGGACGCAGAGACAAGAAGGATAGCGAGCTTCATCAAATGGACAATTCAGTGGAAAACGCAGGAAAGTACTCAGGAACATGAGGACGAGTTTCCGGATTGCTGCAGACGGGAATACCTCGACTCATATGCAGCACTCACCAAAGAAGCAAGAGTCAAGGTCCTGGGGGATAAACCGCACTACCGTAAGTAATTGAGTGACGTAGATGCTTGGTGGCTCAGGGTGCAGATATCAAACAGACAATGAGCCACTGACAACTCCTAGATGTATCATATCTCTGCACGAATCCCGAGTTTGGTGGTCGAGGAGCCGCGTCCGGACTGTTGCGACGAGTCCAGGCTGAGGCGGCGGCAGAAGACGCGCCAGTCATTCTCGAGGCCACGATGAACGCAGTAACCTTTTATCAGAGGCTCGGCTTTCAGATCCGGGAGGAGCTCGACATGATGCTCCCGGCACGAGGGTCGAGCGAGCCAACGGAACGCTACGAGGAGAGGACTATGCTGTGGGCACAATCAACTGAGCCCTAATAAATTATGCCAAGCTTGCAATAATGAAACCCAGAGGCGCACTGAGAAACACAAGCCATGCTCTGCCGTCTCCACCCTCACGTGGCAGGGCGTTAAGGAATGCCGAGACTCCACGTCTCATCAAAGTCAAAACCAACTGAATGTCATGATTCGAATATGAGCGATATAGACGATGCTCTGGCTCACCGCTTCAACGGCGAAGCTGCCCGTAGACTGGGATTACTCTCGGCACTCTGGCTGACACGCCGAGGGACGCAACGCAGATGGGTCTTGGAGTGTGAACAAGCTGCACATACATTGTACAGCCTCAACCTAAACCACAGCCCCGGACCGCGAACGATGACGCTGCCGGAGATATCAAGGCCAGAGACCCGGGCTTGGCACGATGCGATGACTCGGTCCGTGCAGAGGCATGGGCCGCCGGGGCAGGACCGGCAACGTTTCCCTGCAGCCCCCACGGCCGCGGCGCAAGGGCGGTTTTGCTGTGCAAGATCGTTGAGGTGGTAGAAGTCGGTTTTAGTAGGCTAGGGCAGCGTCGATAGGCGCGCATGCGGGACGCACGTATGTCAGGGACGCCAGGGACATGGTACGTTTTCGGATCGTGAGAGAGACGTCTTTGGGCCAATCACAGGTGCTGTATTTGTTGGCGGGATCGTGAAGTCGTTCAGTCTTGGACAGAGGAGTGACAGATCTGTGATACCGTAGAAACTCGAGAAATTCGGGGGCTTGGCAAAGTGGATACCCTTAGATTCACGACTAACCAATGGCTGCTCTGGATATAAGGAGGAGATAAAAGTGCCTCTAGCTCTATGATTCGTCTGGCAAGGTCCGTGGCTATAAGCTAGGCGTTTTGAGGTGCATAACAGGCTAAAAAGTGGATATGCCAAGCCCCCGAATTTCTCGAGTTTCTACGGTAGACTGTGGATGTATCATTGTCGCATGCGAGGTCGGAAGGTCGGGGCCAAGATGTCTTGTTACTCGTCGTTTTGCATCATGAATTTTATTCCTCATCAACATGGTTGTCCATGGGAGCCAGAGAGACGGTCTGCTGCCCGACCGGGAATAAGTTGATGATTATGAGTTAGTTGCCGTTGAGTCGCATCGGAGCAAGTCGGGTGCAGTTAACGGTCGGACATGTTCGGCGCAGGGCTGGCGACTGGGTGGGCTCTGTTTGGCAGAGGTTCGTGGTGCCAAAAGTAGGTAAAAGTGAGCAGATGGGGAGATTATGGGGATGCTGAGGGTTGAGCATGACAAGTGCTCTCGTGGAAAACCGGGGTGTTTGTGACGGCCGGGTGGTCGGGATAGCCTCACGACTCGAAATGTCACGGCGGTTCAGGCCTGCCAGTAAAAAAAAAAGTTATTTTAGCCGCCCGCGCTCGCGCAGACGCAAGTCGAGGTCCGTCTTTGACTGAGGCCGGGCGAGCAGCGGTAACCAACCCCCGGGCCTGGACGAGCCATTACGTTACAGCAACTGCCGGACCATGCAGAATGAGGGAAGACTGGCTCTGGATTGCTTTTCTATTTGGTAATCGGCGTCTCTCTGCGCCCTCGCAACGGGCAGACACAGCGTTTGGCGACAGGTATCCCGTACCTGCGGGCGGCGGCAGCGCTGCTGGGTGTGGAGGTACCGTCGACTTGTGTGGCTCTAGATCTGCGAGGTTTTGCTGTCGAGATGGTGTTGATCGAGTTGGAGTCGGCCGGGCTGGGTTCCTCTTTTCCTCTTGTCGTGGTTATCTTTTGCCATTATGTATTTCAATCTCCTCTGCTTTTCCAGAGATAAGCTTGTCGTCCATTCAGTCTCGCGCTCCTCTGCCCTCCAACTCGTACCGTACGGAACCTAGCATCCTGTGCGGGCCACGTCGTGCTCTCGGCCTGGCAAACATGAGAGACTTGAGGGATAATGAGTGGCCTTGGCCTTGGGTATGACGCCGTTCGCCGCCGCCGCCGCCGCCGCCGAGAAAATCCCGTTGTGCTGGTCCCCGTCGTGCCTGTCCAGTGAGCAAGGCATTGGTGATGCTGGGTCTGGGTGAGGAGGATTCAGGGCTAGGTCGGCCCCGTCCATGACCCCAGACAGCCAAGTTCGGAGATTGAGCGAGATGCTGGAAACATGAGACATTTGGAGGCGGCCGGATAATAATTCCTATGCCTGTGTCTGTGGCGGAGTGAACGACCGCCAAGGTTTGATACAACGGCAGGCCTCAGCGGGTGATGCAGACCAAGAGACGGGACGAGCAGAGCAGAGCAGATGAGAGCACAGCACAGCACAGCACAGCACAGCACAGCACAGCACAGCACAGAGGACTGGCCCGCGATGCCTGCTTGCAAGGACAAGCAGAGCAGTCAGAGGACCGGTCAAGCTGTATGTCTGTGACCTGGGCTACACATGGCCTTATCCAGTCTCTTGGTTACACAGGCCCCATCCGGATCTCAATCAGTGGATGGGATGGGATGGGATGGGATGGGATGGGCATTCATTCACCGAATCGTTGCAAGGTCGACAATAGCTGGCCTCAATCAATTTGGCGATCCTCGCATCCGTTTCTTTGGGCGTTGCTCCGGGGGGTAGCATGCTGCTCTGCTACCGTACGCACGCTACTGGTCGGTTAATCAATCCATCAAGGCATACAGTAGCACCCTTCTTTGTTCACACCCGACCAACGCCAGCCGGGGTTCTAGCTGAGGATCACTACTACAGCGTGTACTTCAGTACCCTAGCTGCTGATCATCTTGTGATTGCAACCGAGATACAGAACAAACTTCACGGCAAATGACTCAAATGTAACCGAGATCTGCCCAACCTGCGACAGCTCCGCCTATAACCAATCACAATTCTCACAGCTCCATGCCAGGTCTTGTCTATACTTTCAATCTATTATCTTACAAAGGTCTATCGAAACAAGGGTCGTTGCCTTGGAAGTCTACGGAACTACAAGGTATACAGGAGTCATCAGGCCGGACTATAGGGTAGACCGGACAGCAATGTGTGGGGTGTATGGTGTATCTGGGCCTCGCGCCCAGCCTCGGGTCGAGCTTCTAGATGGTAATGATCCATCCCGCCTCCTCCTAACCGCTCTTCTTGCCAATCTTCCAGCCCCATGATCGAAGAACCTTGACTACCTTGGGCGTTACGGCGGCCGTTAACGGCACTCGAAGAAAGATGAAACTCTTATGGATGGCGTAGGCCAACGCCAGTTGCGTCGCTAGACCTGTGGGAGAGGATTGAGCCGTTAGCCTTTGTGACGAACCTCTCTAAGCGCTTTTCATCTCCACACAAGCAAGAATCCAAACCCAGGCCGCTCCCAAGCGCCCAGGGACAAAGGCAACCGAAGGGAAACACTTACTAGCATCTGCACGATTTCGCTCTTCGGCCTTTTCGACCCCCCAGGTGGCCATCTCCATCTTGTCGCTAATATCGTCGTCGCCGAGCGCTTGCGCCTCAGCCTTCCTGAACGACTGCCAGTACTGGCGCCATGTCTCCCGAACCGATTCGGGGATCATCTGCTTGAATGATGATACGATGTAGTGCTCGACCTTGCCTAATCAACCCGCCGGCAGATCATCCGGCACACGTTAGCCATACCCGTCCAATCACGCACATACACACGTCTAGACGGCCTAGACGGGTGACGGGATGAATTCGCGGTAAGATCTCACCGATCGTCTCTGCCCCCACGATCCTAACAAACAGGAAGCAGAAGGGGAAATCCAAAACGCTCAGTCCAAAGTAGACGCCGACGGTTGCCCACCCGTACTCCTTGGTGAGCTTCTTGAGCCTAGCGGTCAGGCTCTTGGGCTCTTCAGCCTCGCCCACGACCGGGCCCTTGGCTTCCTTGCGCCGGGCCGTGAAGCGGAATCCACGCCTCAACACACCCTGGAGCATGCCGGGTGTTGTCGTTGATCCAAACCGGGTGCTTCGTAGCCGCGCCATCATGCCCTCCCACGGTCCTGTCCTCCACCGCCAAACCTGGCGTGAAGTTTTGTCTCCGGCCTGCGAGGTGAAGAGTCTCCTCCAGGTGCCTTGCCAAGCCACCTGCTGGGCTGACTTGTTGAAGGCTCGAATCGGCGCGCGTACGCCGCGAAGGGGTTGCCGCAACATGACTGTGCCAACAGAGTTTTGTTCCCTCCACTAAACAAGTCTGGATCCTTCCTCGATGCAAAAGTGGTATCCTTATTAAGGGGGGTTCTGATCAGAGTGGGCGTATTTGAGAAACTTCGTGATGTGGACTCGGCAGCCGGGACGGGTGAGAGGGGCGAATGACTTGCGCAGTTATCGGAGCTTTCGGATCTAAGGCGTCGCTTCCGGGGAATCGTGCACAAGTAGAAGGGCGGTTAGGGTCGTCCCTATAGCATCGCGACCTTGGGATCGTAGTCGCAAAGGACAATGCTGCTTCCCCTCTCGTTTATCGGAGCTTGTTTCTGTCACAAGAGAACCTCGTTTGGATGCGAAATTTTGGATCGTTGGCGACCTCACAATGATGTAAAAGTCCCGTCACAGTTCGGGATGGTCCGGACTCGGCGAGCGCTGAGCCACAGGTGGCGTGGACTCTGCATCACGTGCCTCCCTTGAGAACGACAAGTCAAGTTGGATGTAACGAGATTCGTGATGCACAAGGTCGCAAATGAGCGAAATTTACTCAGTGAGGCGGCTTGAGACATTTCGACATATGGTATTGGCTTACTTTATTGTTTGAGGCTCGTCGTCGGTACTGCCATGGCGCTCTAGGTTGACTGTGAGTCGTGGACTCGCTTGGGATTCAGGTTACCGAGTCGTACGAAGCAAGAAGTGTTTTGTTTCAAGCTAGAACTTCCCAATAGCAGTACCTGTGAAACATTAGCCTTCATGATTGTTCTGTTGAGACCGAGATTTCGTGAAATATTTGCCCATTTTTGCTGTCCTCCGTGATCTGGGGTATTTCGTTTGGGATGAGCTCCCACGGTTAAGTTGATCTGTAGCAACAAGTTAGGCCGAGGAAACCTTTAAAAATAAACAGGAACTCCCGCAAACGAATTGCAGCCATAGTAAGGTTGACAAGCCGTATTTGGCCATTGTTCATCGGCTTGTCAATCCCTGACACATGGACTTCAATTTGGGAGGCCTACAAACGTTCCTATTCCATGTCTGAGTCAATGTGTGGATATCAATCACAGACCAGTCCCGAGGGCTTGGTACTTTGATCGACGTTCACTGCGGAAGGCCTGGTTGAACATGACGACAAAAAGAGAGCCGGACCTAGAACTTGGGCTGCAGTACAACGGTAAATTGCAGTACTGATTTGAGAACCGAGATAAAATGGAGCGATGAGGCGTCACCAAGGTAGTTCATGAAGAAATAGAGAGGAGATCTGAGGTAGGACGGCAGCATTGTGTGCTTGTGCTGCCGATGCGTTGATGAGGAGGACATGCATAGGTTTAAATTCCTCACAAGTACAGCTGCAGTCGAGAAGTGCAATCCAGTCATGAACCTGGGGTTTTCTTTCGATATTGCATCTGGTATCTGTATTGGTCCCGCAATCTTCACTGGGGCGCCTTCCAGCAGCACTGACAGGCAGTTGTCTTCTGAAATCACAGCGGGAAACTGCCCTAAGTCGTGGCTTCCTTTTGAGAATCGTTGTCCATGCATTTTCCGAATCGATGGAAATTCTGCTGCCTGTGTGAGCACCCTTCCGCTTAGCCTTACCTGCCTCCTCTGCACCAGCTCTTTTGCTGCAATTTACACTCACACTCTTCCACTGCCTCTATCCCCAACCTTTGCACATCCTCGATCCTTCACGAGGGAAGTTTTGCTGAAAAAATGAAGAGCCTCTGGTGATTCCACGCCAGAAGAAGACTTCTTCTGTTCTGCCACCAGAAAAACTCTGGTGGTTAGCCTTGTCGGGAGCAGCATCTCCCAGTTTTGCTTCGCACCAGCACAGTCACTGATCATCCACAGCTCGCTTACTGAATAACTGCCGACCTATTTTAACCACTGGCACCTTCGTATTCCCTTCTTTCCTTTCTATTCACATGCTCGGCCCAAGATGGGGTCGACCACTGTCACATACGGGAAGAAGAGGAACCTTCTGAGGTCCCTTGGATCACGTCGCCGTCAGAAGCATCTGGTAGAGTCGGCATCGCCGACGAAAAAAGGCAAGACTTCTATATTCACTTTTGTATCTATCTCTGACACCGAAAAGACTCTCCTACAGCCTTAGGCACAGCTACCATCGACAGCTCTCGGCGAACATCCCGAAAGAGAACCGTCGGCGAGCCACAGAGTATCGATGAGATGGCAAGCCGTCTATTAGACGACTCTACTGTTGTCTTTCAAAGTCAAGGCGAAGATGTATCACCAAACAAACGTAGAGCTACGGCTATAGGCACGCCAACCCCCGTTGGAAGCGACCAAGCGATTTCGCCTCTTGCCCTTCCACCGCCGGTTGAGAAACCACTTGTGTCTGCCGAATCACATATTCGAAGCTCTCGGGTTGGAAAACACTCTCCCAAAAGCTCAGGCAGAGTCCCGAGACGAGCCGCTACCGCTCGTGTCCGGGGAGATTCATCCCAAAAGCGAAAGGATCTGGGCTTGAAGCGACCTCTTGGGCCACCTCGAGCGCTATCTCTGGATCCGTTCAAGTTCCATCCGACGAATAACTTGAAGGTGTCAACATCTGTTCCACTCTCTACGGTTGATGGCAACGTGAGGCATCGTACCACAGAAGACCCAATGACCAAAGCCGCTTCTGCAGACGCTGATGGTGCTGCTGAGATTAACCAGAAGCTCTCTGCTATGCTGGCCGCTACTGACGCCTTGAAGCCCTCACCACCTCGACCGGTCCCTTCTTCATCCTCCAGGCTCACCCGCATGGTTCCTTCAAAGGTCTTTGCCAAAGTCTCGAATGCATGGGATCGACTTAATTCGAAGCCTTCCCTTCAAGAAATTTCGACTCGGGATAAAGTGCCTCTCGATGAACAAGACTGTGACAAGCTGGCTAGATGGGAGAGTGCGCCTCCACCTTCACCAAATAACATGTCACCAATAAGCACGATTGAGATTCGTTTGAACGAGGGCGATAATCTCAACAAAAGCAAGGTCCGGTGGATTGTTGGCGGTCGGGTCACTCGAAAACCCGTCGCGGATGATGGAAAGTCACTCAGGAGTGGCAAGTCCTTGGAGGACCCCTTTGCTGATGGAGATTGGCGAACCCTGACAAGCTTCGAAAGTCGGCTCAAGATGGGCGCGAAAATCGACGAAAGCGCTATCCCTCCTCTGCCACGCAATCCCTTTGAGTCCGAGAAAGGGTTCGACAACGACATCGAAGATAGGATCTTGAACAGCACACCAGTTGGATCATCAACACCTCGGATTCGAGTGCAGAGAGCCTCAGCATCAAGCTCTGACCAAAGCCTCACCACCCAGACTACCAAGTTCGTACATAAACATGTCAGCGTAAGGTTGAGCGGCACCTCGGTCGACTATGATAAGATGGAGTCTGCCAGAGGTACTCGTTCAAGGCTGGCCCTGATAGACACTGACAATAAGGCATTGGTCGATTCGGTTGCAGGGGCTCGTCTAGCTTGGGAAAGTATGGCCGGAGAGGTTGATGCTTTAGGGTCTAAGAGAGTGAAGAAGCATCCGTCTCCAAGTAAGGAAGCATTGGAAACCCTGGAGGTGGCATTCCGGAAGTACACGAATCTCAGGTTTTCTGGGGCTAACATTGATGACCTGGACGAACTTGCAACTAGCTTCATCGCCACGAGCCCTTCCCTCAAGCCATATGAGAAGAAGAGACTCAGCTCGAGGCGTCTTTCTGTCACAGACATGGAAGAGTTGGTGGGTTCGCCGCTTGGGAAGAGCCATCATCGTGCGGGATCCTCATCGTCAATGTTTGCGCTTGCAGGGGCTTCGAAGTCGTTGAAAACCCCGATCAAGTTACACCGAGAGATTCGACTGGCACCTCCTTATCGTCCGGCTGGCTTCTCTCCTCATGAGGTCGACGAGTTGCAGCAAATCTAGGGTGGCGGGTTGGAGGCTACGACAGCCGGTGGGAAAACAGCAAAGCTTATACTAAAATGAAGATAAGGCGAGGATCATATGTATTTCATCGAAGAAAGGGGGAGCGGCTGGGACGCCAAAGGGGACACGAGTCAATTTGTACGGATATGGAAGAATCAAGGATTCTGGTAGTCACGGCTGCCTACAAGGTTGTAATAGATAAGTTGCTGGCGACAGGAAGTTGAAGATTTAGCAACTCGATAGCGGTATAGTAACAAAAATTTTCTCAACATAAATTGAGGGTATCAACGTTTATCATAACTAATAGTACACGAGTGTTACATCCATCCGCTCCACGCTCTCCAGATGTCCAGCATTCTCTATCGGCAGGTATAAGTACTAATTCTCTGCTTTGAATAAGACTTAGTAACGGCGGGCATGGCGACGAGAGCCACGACCATCGGTGCCATGCATGCGTCGAGTTCCAGCAGCCTGTTGATGTTAGATGATTTGCATGATGTTGGGGTGGTGGCATAAACATACCTTGACGCCGGGTCGACGAGTCAAGCTGCCCTTGAGCTTGAGGAGAGCACCGCTGACCTTGTCCTTCATGGAGGGCCTGCGCTGGTGATGGTGGACAGGAGCGGCACGCGTACGGCGGCCGCCGCTGAAGATGCCGCGACGGGGCTTGGTGGTTGTGGTGGTAGTTGTGACGGTGTGATGGGTGCGGGCTGGAGCACGGCGGCGGGTGCTGAAGATGGAGCGGCGGGGGGCAGTGTGGCGGCGGGTTCTTGTGAGAGGCATGATGGATTGTTTGTTTGTGTGTTTGTTTGTTTAAATCGTGTAAATGTCTTTCAAAGTAAGGGACAAGTTGGATTGTGTGTGTGGTTTGTGGCTTGTGGCTTGTGTTTGTTTGTGATATTGGATTGATGTGTATAATAAAGTGGCTGGAACGAAAGGGGTCCAGAGGGGACGTTATATACACGATTGATGGCTGCCCCAGCCCTGCAAGTTTGTAAAGGCAGCCAAGGATAATTGCATCACCTATTACGTCCTCTGATGCCATATCCCAAAGACCCAGGCCTGGTTCTCGAGATCTGCGCCAGGACCAAGACCCTGCCCCCCTCTTCCGATATGATCAAAGAAAGGAGCTCCCCCAAAAACCTGGAAATGTTCGGAAGGGTAAGGGTTTGGCAGTGGCGGATGTTGACGTTTCGGGGAGCACTGGGAACGTCACCGGTGTGTGGCGCGAGGGCCGTTGATTGGCGGGTCGCGGGTGGGGCACCACAGAGGGAAGGATGCAGGGTCCAAAACGTGCGGCGTGGGGGTGATGTCATAGGGCTAGTGGGGTCATCTTACTGGTTTCTTGGGGACGGGACCCGATCAAGTTTGGACCAAAAATGATGAGATAGATCGCAAGAAGATGGTTGGAGGCTGATGATCTTCAAGATGAGGAACAACTGTGCCGGCTCGTTTTAGGCTAAATCGTCACGGTGAAACGGTGATGAGCAAGATCGAGATGAGCCACGGACGAGTGTCCATCATGTGGCTTGTCAACTCTGGGAGTCCAGAGAGCGAGACACAACTGGATCATGAACTTCACGTTACCAGATAGGACATCTATGTGCTTCATTCCTCGTAGGTGAGAGACTATAGATAATCGATAGCATTGCCCATTCATGAGTTATGGCAATCGTATCCTGCGTCCAAGTCCTACAGTATTCAAACGCGTGTTACGCTCTCAGGTTCTTCTTGATGGTATCCAGGTCTTCAGCCGAGAACCCCAAGCCCTTGGTGACGTAGCCATCCCACCCGCCGTACTCGTCATTAATGCCCTCTCCAAAGGCCTTCCAGAAGGTAGGGCGCAGACTAGCCATGTTCCAAAAGCCAGGTGTCTCGGGGTCGTCCACGCCAAGGCTTGCCTTGATGAACACGACCAAGCGCTCACGTGCCTGCTCGGTGCCGATTCGCGAGAGCATGTAGTCGAGGATGACATCGGGCTGCTCTGTGCCGGCAAGGGTCTGGAGGAGGCCTGCTACAACGCCGGTGCGATCGCGACCAGCTGAGATCAGAGATGAGTAAACTCTACAAACTCGGAGTAATCACAGGACCGGACATGTGCTAAACAGAGCTTTCTTACCTGTGCAGTGAAAGAGAAAGGGCTCGTCGGGCTTGTCCCTCACGTGCTGCAGCACCGCTCTGATGGTGGGCTTGTACGCCGCGGCGACAGCCAGCAACTGGCCCCTCCAGGCCTTGCTACCGTCATCGACGGCAAAGTCTGCGGGATCAGGCGAGGGATACGTAGCCTCCCTTTCGTGATAGACAAACTCGATGCCGGGGATCTCAGGGCTCGGGTACCCGGCGCGCTCGCGCTCGCTGCGCAGGTCAAAGATGGTCTTGACGTTTGCCGAGAGCCAGGCAAGAGCGTCAGGGTCGGCGGCGGCGGCGTCGAGCATGCCGGAGCGAAAGATACGACCGGGACCAATGGCGCTTCCGGGGACGGCACCGAGGTCGCGAACGTTGATGAGGGAGCGAGTAGGGATGAACGGAGGCGACTCGAGGGCCGGGGTGAGGGACTCGAGGGGGATGGGGTCGCGGACGTGGGTGGCCGAGAGGGCTTCGAGCTCGTCGCGTGAGAGAGCCATGTCTTGTGAGGGTGCAGTTGATGATTGCGAATGTAGACGTTATGTTGACTGGAGAGAGATATCTCGGCCCATCAAGCAACAGGGATGAAGGACGAAGGATGAATGCTGACGGGGATTTTATAGGCGAATGCTCGAAGGCGGCAGATATTCAGAGTAGTTTCGGTTCTAAAATTACATCAAGTATAGGTAGCCATTTCACAGCGTTTTCATTGAGCCAGTGACTGTTTGAAGTTTTCGTACATCTCGCTCTTGATGAGGCTCAATCGGTCTTTCCCAGTCAGGGACGGAGCTCTCAGTTGCCCCGCGTCCCCACTGGGAGGCACGATAGAGCTTTGGAGGGGCGTCATGCCCTCCAGGCACCAAGGTACAGCTCACTCATTTCAGCCATCGCTGTACCCCTCCGAAGCTAAGAAGATGAGCTTTCGGTAGGACTGTACGGGACCCAAGGCGGCCACATGGCAAGCAACCCTCGTCGTGGAAACAAGCTTAACAAAGTTGGCGGGGTAGCTTCAGGACGAGAGTGTGGTCAAGTCGCCACTGACGGTAATTTGAGACCGGCTAGGCTGGTTGCTAGACATTTAGACCGCGGTATGGATATAGCCACATTCTCACAAACCCGAGCGATTCGTTCAGCATGCAAGAATCTGCAAGTGCACTTGGTCAAGAACCTTCCCCAGACTTTGTTGAATCAATCACCCCACCAAAATACTCTTATCGATAAACATGCTGCCGTTATCAGTACCTCGCTCCGACGTCGCTGCCAGGACCATCACCACCTTTCGCACATGATACCGAGTTCAATTGCGAACAAAAGTCGTTAATTGACCCATATACTATATGATTAGCCCCCATTTCGAATCTGGGAGGTTGTAGTCCGACACAATGAGCGCTGCCGTTCGATGGGGCATCCTCCCCATCATTGTCGTCGCCCTCGCAGTTGCATACCGCCTCCAGCAACCTCTCGCCGAGGCCAATTCAGCTACCTACTGCTACAAGAGCGTGCGAACCCATGATTCAGACCTCCCCGCCGCGCAATGCTTCTCTGTCGTCGACGGAGTCTTCACCGCCGTCGGGACAAGGGAGGAGGTGCAGGGTCAGACTGAGACGGTGGACGGTTACGTGATTCCGGGACTGTGGGATGGCCATGGTCACTTGTTGCAGTATGGAGAGTTCCTGCATTCGGTCGATTTGTTTGGCGCCCAGGATCTTGACGAAGTCCGGGCTCGCATCAAGAAGTATCTTGCTGCGAACCCGGGAGCTGGATCCAAGAACAACTGGGTTCGTGGAGTTGGATGGGACCAGACATTCTTTGGACGAATGCCTACGGCTGTAAATCTTCCTCACTATTTTACTCCGAGTACCATTTAGACTGTTACTGACCTTCCCCAGGCCGACATCGCCCAAGACCCAGAGCTGGACGGCGTCTACATCATGCTCGACCGCATCGACGTCCACTGCACATGGGTCTCACAACCCGTCTTGGACCTCCTCCCTTCAGATCTCCCCGAGATAGTCCCCGGCGGCGAGATTATCCGTGAGCCCGGCCTGGGAGTCTTTTGTGATAACGCCATGGACTTGGTGACTGCTATTTGGCCGCAGCCTGGGGCCGACTTCAAGGTTCGTGCTGTCAAAACGGCCATGAAGCGTCTCAACGAGGTCGGTCTTGTGGGAATGCATGACGCTGGAGCAACACCGAATACTCTGACGCTCTACAATCAGCTCTCGTCTGATGAAGATTGGACCGTCCGTGTCTATTCCATGCTCGAGTGCCATCAGCGTAACTCGTACTGTCCCGAAGAAGCTGTCAAGTTTGCCCGTGACGATGACCGCTTCATCGTCCAGAGCGTCAAACTCTTTGCTGGTAAGCCCATTGTTTAATCATAATATACCTTTGATACTAACCGTTCGCAAGACGGCGCTCTTGGCAGCTGGGGCAGTGCCATGCTCGACCCCTATTCCGACCACCCCTGGACATCTGGCTCTCTCCTCATCAACGCCTCCGCCCTTACCGACGTAGCCAAACGATGGGCTGCCGACGGCTACCAAGTTAATATCCATGCCATCGGTGACCTCGCCAACCGCAATGCCGTCGATGCTCTCGAAGCTGCCCTTGTCCAACAGTGTCTCAACGAGGCCACCGCCCACGGGGCTTCTCCCTCAGCAACAGACGGAGGTACACAGCGAAACAAAGACATGTCCCAGGATCAGACCGAGGCACTCGCCACCTGCCAGTCTCGTCATCGCTTCCGCATCGAGCACGCCCAGATTATCCACCCATCCGACCAAGACCGCATTCTCTCCATCGGCATCTTGCCGTCCATCCAACCCACGCACGCTACGTCAGACATGAAGTACGCTCTCTCTCGTCTCGGGCCAGGCCGTCTTTCCTCCTCCGCCTACCGCATGAAGTCTCTACTTCCTGCCCGCCCTATCCTCGGCAGTGATTTTCCAGTTGAACCCCCAAACCCTTTCCAAGGAATCTACGCCGCCGTTGCTCGCTGCAGTCCCCATACTGGTCGGGGCACCGACGACAGTCCCGAGGGTTGGCACACAGATCAAGCATTGAGCTTGGATGAAGCTTTGTGGGGTTTCTCTGGCGCTCCTGCTTATGGGGCCTTCCTTGATGGCCGTGCTGGCATCATCCGGGAGGGCGCCTTGGCAGATTGGGTTGTGCTAGATCGGCCCCTCGAGTCCCTTGATGTCGAAGATCTAAGAACCCTCAGGGTGAGAGAGACTTGGGTAGGAGGTAAACGGGTCTACACCAGGCCAAGTAGTGAATAGGCAATTTGGCAATATTAGTTGGGTCAGCTAGGAGTTCAGGATCTTCGTGCAGAATTATATTAGGTTTGGATAGGGTGGCAAAAGTTCAGTGCTGTTATTATTGCCTATCTGTAACATTCTGGCGGATATTTGGTAGGATAAATCTCGACGAGGATAGTGTTAAAGTCATAGACATGTTCACGAATCACTCTCGAGGTACAGTATCAATAATTGTTTTTGCCGCTTTCGCAACATGAGAATCTAAAGAAATCCGGAGTCGTATGACGCTATGCCGGGACTCGGGTCGAAGAGGTCTGTATCCTCTATCCCGCGACATGATAAATTCAACCACCTGAACGCCGTGCATTGGGTCTTCCGTCTATGGAGCCCACCCTGTGTAAGTCGCACCCTGTAAAATGAAAAGCTCTAAACACAACATGTCATGAACCAGTTGAATTTCAACCTGGCCGTCCCTATTCGGCCTTGACGATAAGCTTGTTCTCCCACCACTTTGCAAACTTGACCGTGGGAATGTCGACAGCTCGCCAGAATACGTCAGCCCACCAGAAAACTGTCGGGATGACAAAGAAGGAGCTCAGAATCAACCCGGCCGTATATTGGTGGCCCTCGATGCCCGTCACGCTGTAAGCCCACTTCTCAAAGTGGTAGCCGACGGCATGGATAACAGGCCCATGCATGAGATAGAGGGCATAGGAGATCTTGCCCAAGTATTGCACAAAACCCGAGTTGAAAAGGCGCTGCCAGTTAGACGAGCGGCTAACCGAGAGTACGAAGATGACAGAACCCGTACACTGCCAGTATCGATATTTCTCGGCCCCCCACCATTTGGGAATGAGTGATGTAAGATAGATCCATCCCGGAGTCCTATCGCCCCCTTCATCGGGTTGGCTCATCAAGTAAAGACCGAGGATGCTGAACAGACCCCAAAATATGGCCTGGAACGTTCGACGGCGAGGGAGCTGCGTCTTTTCCTCGATGGGAAGGGCAGGGGGCGAGACGTGGGCACCTCTAATAAGATCCACCTCAGCGAGGACCATGCCACAGAGGAACATGAGGAATTCCCAGCGAGAGTTTCGGTAGGTGAAGAGCATAATGCCGGCGACAGTGAGAAATCGGTACTGGGTTCGAAGTCGAGCCGTGGCTAGGAGGGTGAGGAACAAGTAGAGTGAGCACCGGAACTCAACGGGAATTGTCCAGAGGTGTTGGTCGTAGTCTAATAAATGGTTAGTCAAGATGGAATAACTCGCACATGAGGGGTGCTTACTGGTGCTTCCGCCATGGGTCTTCCAGCCAAAGACATGCACAAATTGGAACATGTCCTTTGCCCAATCGCCCAATTGTTCATATGAGGTCTTCATTCGTGAGGGATGAGGCTCTCGGACGTTCCTCATGTAGGTGCGATCCATGGCAAACTCTCGAGTCCACTCATAGACACCCAAACGGATAAGACAGACGATCATGAGGGTGGAAATGGCTGTGGGAAGATAGAGACGGATGCCTCGTCGAAACACGAGAGAGCTCATAGCAGTGGAGAAATCCTGGCTGCTTCGACTCCGGATGAGCTTTAGAGGTCGATAGGAGAGGGCATAGCCCGAGATGACGAAGAAGAGGCAGACAGCAGGTGGGCCCTGGAACCACAATCGTAGGATAGGTAGCTTCATGATGTAGTAGTGAGAGTCGTCACAGCCCCAGCCCTTGGCAATGACGAAGCCCTGGTAGAAGAAGTGACAGAACAGGACAACGAGGGCAGCAACACCTCGCATGCCGTCTAGATATGCCGTGGGAGCCAGTTTAGCGGGACGAATTTGTTCACGAGCATGACGGCTCTGAAGGAAGCTAGGAACGAAGAACCAGGCGGAGCGGACGAGGAAGACTCTCCAGGGAGTTGAACGAAGGTAGTCGACGGGGGCAAGGATGGGGCCAGCCCACTTCGACAGGAGGAATCGTTGATCTAGGTCATTGCGGCCGCTCTCACTGTCAACGTCGGAGATGGACTGGTTGTCTGGCAAACCCATCTTCTCTTCGTCAGAGAGCGAGTGTCGTGTAGGAGAGTAGCCGTTCATTGTCCAGCAGAGGCGGCGAAGAAACGAGGAGAAATTTTCAGAGGTGGATAACCGAGGGGGCTCAGAGGAAGGAACGAAGGAAATTCAGATGCGGTCGGAGCTCTATAGCAGGTAAAGGAAGGAACCAAGGAGAAACAAAAACGGAAGGAAGGATGCGAGGTTGGGGATCGTCACGATTCGATGACGGAATCGAGATCTATCCCATCAAGTTGAAAAAAAGAAGGACTTGAATCTAAACAAAATGACTCGCTGGAGAGGATCTAGAAGAGTGGTGATGAGAGAGAGAGGTTGGTTGAGGAGGAGGAGGAGGAG
>JAADYS010000254.1:0-34851 GCA_012931995.1 Fusarium albosuccineum | reverse complement strand
TATAGGACCTTCTGTCTTAATTAATATCTCCTTTGTATATCTATATGACCCCCTACCTGTGCCCTTGACACTTATCGACGCAGTGATGCGGCTAAGATACTGCAGCGTTGCACCCAAATCATCTTAGTCTCGCATTTAAGAAACGTATTACTCGATCTCATTGAGTCAAACCATCTTATCCATTTGGCTGGGACGTCAAACGCACGCCAACAGTTATCTGTCGTATCAACCTTTTCAGGACCTAGAATCATCATCTCCGGCGTGATGCAATGATTTCCTGTCAATTCAATAAGTCACTTCGGAATCTTTCCGGATTGTCATGGCCTCATGTCCACTGTTCTGGGCTCTACTCTTCAAATCCCAGCCGACAACACGAGGTCTCATAACACTTCCCCTTTGGGTTGACCGTCAGGAAACCTTCTCGGCCACCTATCCGTGCTTCTAGCACCAATTAAGTTTTGGCCAGACTTACTTGGGGCCAGCGGCGTCTTTCATTCACACACCGCAAGGTAGAGAGATACAAGAGGGTGTTATCTCAATATGAAGCTCAGCTTTCAGTCGTTGATCGTACCAGTCAAAAAGAATGTCATGGCACCAGCCGTGCATCTTGTCTTGTCGGCCCGGTTGGCCACCTCGCTCAATCGGGCCTCGTCGCCCAACCTCATACGACCTGGTGTCTCTCACAGTGGAGATGTCAAAAGGCTGGCATCCCTAGCCCAGCTCATGACCCACGTAAAAGATCTGGCGGCAGCCGGAAATCCTTCACTGCCATTCACGGGGAAGTCTAGGATTGGCTATGACAACCATCAAAATGGAAATGATGAAGAGAAGCAAAATGCAACCCTCGTCTCTTGTGCAGGCATTTCCAACCCCAGCCATCTCACACAAAACCATGCACTGCAGATATTCTGAAGGACCCTGAACCAACAGCCGGATGCATGTGCCTGAACACAAATCTGTCTTTTGACGAAATAATACATGCAAGGCAGCATTGCGGCTCGGCTCGTCCCTATGCCTTGCACTGTGAAGGCGAATTGATCAACAGGTCCTGCTAGATTGGGCTTGAGCTGAAGCTTGATCGAGCCAGTCCTTCGGCTGCCGACTGCCGATGCGGCACACGTTGTATACCCGCTCACTATTCCCCGAGTGTGGTACCGCAAGAAGACAGCTGTGTCTGGTCATGATGGACTTGCGAGTGCACCATGATGTGACTTCCTCTTGTGCACCCAGATCTGGCCGTTAGGCTGCTCGACCATAGTTACGTCCGGTTCAAATGCCAAGCTCGTGACACGGACACTTGCTTACCTTACCCATGCGACAAAGCGAAAACACACGCCGTGGTACCTGAGCATCAGGAATGTGCTTTGATCCCTACCTTAGGTGGGCAGTCTAATGTTTTGAGGCTCTACACTAGTCATGGCTCACCATGTGGGAGACGCAAAGAGGTCCAGGAAAAAGGAAAAAAACACGTGAACGCGCAGCTCCTGCCCCGCGATTCGAATCAACGGCACCTGGAAGCAACTGCCTGCTGGGCAGCAACTGAAACCAAACGCGCCTGGCCGTTCACAAAAAGCCCACTTTTTGTTTCCCCCACCATCAACATCAATCCCGCTCTCTCTTCCCCCGCCAACTTCCATCTTCTCCCAAATTCTTCATATCTCCTTTACCTTGCCTCTCCTTCTATTGCCGTTGCGCGAGCTTCTGTTGCAATCATGGAGGACCAGCTGGTTCAGCTCCTTTCCAACGCCCAGTTGCCTGAGCAGGGTCCCAGACAGCAGGCCGAGATCGAGCTCAAGCGCGCCCGCACGAATCCCGCCTTTCCCCTGTCCCTCGCCAATATCGCTGCCCACACTTCGATTGATACTGCTACTCGCCAAGCTGCGCTCAGCAACTTGCGGCTCTTCGTGGAGAAGAACTGGAGTACCGAAGATCTTGACGATGAGCCCCTGATCCCCGTCTCTGATGAGGCCAGGGCCCAGCTCAAGGAGGTCCTCCTCAAGCTTGCTCTGAGCCAGGAGGAGGACCGCAAAGTCAAGATCTCGGCAAGGTAAGCATTTTCACTTGGCGTCCTTGAGACTCTTTCGTCATACTCACCAAATATCATCGTTTAGTTACGCCGTTGGCAAGATTGCCGTGCACGACTTCCCCGAACAGTGGCCCGATCTCCTTCCTAACGTTCTTAACGTTGTCCATACCGGCACCGACACCCAGCTCCACGGAGCATTGAGAGTCCTCGGTGATCTTATCGATGAGAGCCTGAGCGAAGATCAGTTTTTCTCTATGGCTCGTGATATCGCTAAGGCCCTCACCGTGGTTGCCCTCAACAAGGACCGAAAGCCCATGCTTAGAGCGCTTGCTATTTCCACCTTCCGAGGATGCTTCGACCTCATGAATATGATTAAGGAGGACTACGCGAAGGAGGTTCGCGCTTTTGCGGATGAGCTGTTGACGGAGTGGAACCCCTTTTTCATCGACGTCCTCAAGAGTCGTCTTCCTGATGCAGACTTGACCAAGGGCGCTCAACCCGATAGCTGGAACAGCATTATTGCACTCAAGCTTCAGGTTGTCAAGACGCTGCTTCGAATTCGACGCGTCTTCCCCAATCTACTCCTTCCTCAGTGCACCACCTTTTTCACCGCCGTGTGGGAGGAGCTTAGTCTGATGCAAGGGCCTCACGAGCAGCTCTATATCAACCAGGATGCACAGGGACGACTGGAGGACTCTGATAGCCTCCCATACACATTGGACTTTCTTATCTTGGAAGAGTTGGACTTCTTGAACCAGTGCTTCAGGGCTCCCCCTGTCCAAGCAGAGCTTGACGGGCAGCTGAATGCCCATGCTTCGGCCCACGAGGTGCCGTGGATGATGGAGATTATGAAGATGCTTGTTGCGTACTCGCGTGTTACTCGGGAAGAGGAGGATCTGTGGGATATTGACTGCTCCCTGTATCTGGCCGAGGAAACGTCTGTGACCGCTAACTACACGGCACGGACTGCTGCTGGCGATCTGTTGATTAAGATGGGCGAGTGGTTTGACCAGAAGACGATCGACGGCTTGTTTGGCTACACCAAGTCACTCTTCACCGGCGAAGTTCCATCGTGGCGGAGCCAGGAAGCAGCTCTATACCTTTTCGTCATGCTGGTTAGTGACTTCCAGGACATGAACAAGCCTATTCCTGACGCTGTTGCCCACGCCTATCTGGAGCTGGTCAATTATGCTATTAACCGACCTGAAGAACCTCTCCTTCGCGCGAGAGGGTACCTGGTGGCGGGAATTCTTTGCCGAGCCTTCGAGACCCCGGTGGAGCTGTTGGACCGTATCATTACTTCTATTACTCGTGAGGAGTCGGAGGTGGTCCAAGTTGCCTGCATCAAGGCCGTTGAGGGCCTGATCAATGCCGGCCGTGTTACTGCCGACAAGCAGATTCCCATCATCAACTCAATCCAGACTTACATGAATGGAAAAGACCCTAGCGATATGGAAGATGCAGATGAGCTCCTCGTCACGCTCGCCGAGGCTCTCCGCGCTGCCATTACGCTCGAGACGCGCATCGCCCTCTCCAACGATGTGCAGTCAGTCGATCTCCTCTTCTTGGTAGCAAAGTTGGGTGCAAGCAATTTCCAAGTGACAATGCTTATTTCCGAAGCCGTTGAGGAGATTGTTAGCACCCTATCCGACCCTGAATCTTATGCTGCCCTGTGCAGCAAGATTCTGCCCACCCTTACTGGAGCTTTCGATGTCGCCAATCTGACGGAGGACAACCCTCTGGTTACGGTAAGATATCGCTGCTCGATGACAATTCAAATTGACTAACCAGGATTAGGTTGCGACCGAGCTGCTCGCTGTACTCGCCGAGCATGGATCCGAACCTCTCCCCCCTGGCTTTGTCGCAGCTACGTTCCCCAAGTTGAATCGTCTTCTGATGGAGTCTACGGAGGGCGAGGTTCTTCGACCTGGATCTGAGACCGTCAAGTGGATTCTCCAGCACGATCATCAGCAGGTTCTCGCCTGGCAGGATAGTAACGGTCGATCTGGTCTGGAGGTTTGTCTGCACATCATTGACCGGCTTCTTGGCCCTTCAATCGAGGATAATTCGGCATCCGAGGTCGGCGGCTTGGCTGCCGAGCTAGTCGAGAAGGCTGGCCAGGAGCGTCTTGGTCCTTTCCTGCCCCAGCTCCTCCAGGCAGTAGCCAACCGCCTGGCTACGGCCCAAGCGGCAGCGTTCATCCAGTCTCTTATCTTGGTCTTTGCCCGCCTGACTCTCGCTGGTGCCAGCGACGTTGTTGAGTTCCTCAGCCAGATTCAGATCAACGGCGAAAGTGGTTTGCAAGTTGTCATTGCCAAATGGCTGGAGAACTCGGTCAACTTTGCTGGTTACGATGAGATCCGACAAAAGTATGTTTCCTCAAAACCTGGCCACTAACTGTGCTGACCGCTTTAGTGTGATTGCTCTCTCCAAACTTTACTCCCTCAACGACCCACGTCTGGCACAGACGAACGTGAAGGGCGACCTGATCGTGAACAACAACGATAGTCTTATCAAGACACGCTCGCGTGCGAAGCAGAGTATGTATTCAGCAATTCGCGACTTTTCAACCACCACCTCCGTTCTAGACTCGCTGTATGTCCAGTATGTGGAAGCTCAAGATGCTAATCAACCAACTTCGTCAGCAGACCCTGACCAGTACACCATCGTCCCTGCCTCTCTCAAGATCATCAAGGTGCTCATTGAGGAGCTCCTTTCTGCATCTGGCCAACGTGCCGCTGCAAATGCCGCTGCAGCCGCTGTGGCAGCTGCGAACTATGATGACGAGGAGAACGATGACGAAGGCTGGGAGGATGATGACGATACACTTGACCTTAGCCTAGGCACGACCAAGGCTGATCTTATGTCTTTCGTCGAGGGCGGTCAGCGACAGCGTGACGACGAGACCCAGGCTTACCTGACAGATTTCTTTATCCGCTGCGGCCGAGAGAACATTGCCAACTTCCAGGAGTGGTACAATGTGCTGACGGAGGATGAAAAGACAAAGCTCAACGAGGTGGCCAGCTCGGCAGGACAATAGGAAGGACCTGGCGCCAGTAACCCCAGGATGCAGGAAGTAGGGTCGGCTCGAATGAGAAACCTGAAGAAACGGATTTGGTGAGGGGATACCGGCCAAGGGCTGAAATGGAAAAGAAAAGAGCACTGATACTCGAACCATGATTTCACCTTCTTTCTGGCGACGGAGAGTAGATAGATGTCGGCAAGTTGAGCCGATACAAAAATATCTGCTTGGCCTGCCCTTTATGACTGGACGCAAATTGTAGATAGAACTAGAAGAACATGTGGGCGGCCTGCATCAACAAGCTACGGCTTGGTTGAAGTCTTTGATGAGAAATTATTGCGATGACAGACACGCCAGTATACGAGGCAAAAATGAAGAGACATCATCATATTGTCATTCCGTTCATGGTCTCATGCACACCACCGGTGTTGACTACTCTAATTAATATTCTCCCGAGTTTTCAACTGGTTAGATTATGTCTCCTCCGCCAAATCCTCCTCCGAAACCCCCTCCAAATCCACCACCACGTCCGTATCCAGGACCGGGGAATCTCGGGTTCCCACCAGGACCGGTGGGATCCCATCTTGCACCAGGTGGTGCTTGAGGATCGTACCCACCGGATCCATCTCCGCCATGGCCACCGAATAGCGGATCGTCAAACGTTGGGTGCATCCCAGAGCCACCGCCCGGCCGGAGCAGTCCTCCGCCGACGAACGAGCCACGAAGCGGATCGTGTGGGCCCAGACCAGGTGGGTTCAAATCATCGTGTCCGATATTGTACGGAGAACGACCGGGCATCACAAGTCCGCTAGGCGGTGGGCGGTTCATTTCATATTCGTCCTCAAAGCCGGGAGGTGGAAAGTCACCCACTGGCTGGGGCCGCGGACGGGCCATCTCCGGGAGCGGATTTGCTGGCGGAGGAGGCATGTTGGGGTTAGGCACAGGGTCGCCACGGAAGGGGCGGTTAGGGTCTTGAGCTTCTTGAGCTCGACGCTCAGAGCGGGCGGTAGCCTCTGCGCCGGCCGTCTCGACGTAACCCTCGCTCTGGAGCTTGGGGATGAGCTTTTGAACGATGTTGACTTTGAGGTCATGGAGGATATCTGCAGAGATGTCAGTTGTCATCAGGAAGGTGGAAGTTTCAAGAATGTGATGTGAAACATACCGGCAATAGCTTGCTCAGAGACAAAGACGCCGCGCAGTTTTTCGGCAAGGTCTCCTCGATCCTCCGCGTTGTCCTTCATTGTGATGCGTATAGGTAGACCACTGGACTGTACTACATCACGAACTGTGCGCTCGAAGCGATAGATGTTGTCATCTCCGACAGCCAGTCCTCGAATCTCGACCTTGCTCCCCATACGATCAACGCGGATAACAAATGACATGGAGGATTGCTTGTGAGCGTATACAAAGCTCAATGAGCCAAAGCCCGAGTTCCATTGGGTCGGTAGACGGGGAGCGAGTGACTCGCATTCAGCTGTGCTTGAGGTAAGTCGAGGGCTAGGAACTAAGATAGATGAGACAAGGACTTACCTAGCTTCTTGTCCTCGTCGAAACCGAGGAGCTTGAAGCCGAGGGCAGCTAGGTAGGCGTGGATTAGCAGGGCGATGGCTTCATATGAGGAGGCGAGGTCGGAGGAGTCGTCGCCGGCGGCGTGTGTGGGAAGGGCATCGGCCATGCCGCCAAGGATGGCGGCGACACTGAGTGGTTCTGACATGACGGCTTGCTAGCAAGGTATAGTACCTAGGTAGTGGATGGATGGATGGATGGATGGATGTTGCTGGTTCAAAGGTGTGCAGCAGGGGTGCTGAGAGTGGCTTGATTGATGGATGGGATGTGGAACCGTCGTTAGCTGTCAAATGGTGCAAATGGTGGAGACGCAGGGCGGCCTTTAAATGCTGGAGTTGAGTGGGAGGAGGGGAGTTTGGAGAAAGGTGCGTCATGAAGTCGTTGCCTCATCAGCCCTATATGTGGATCCTTGGGCATCGCGGGGCAGTGTTGATGCGAGGTGCAACCATGATGTTGGGTAGAGACGGCATTTGCTGCCGAGATTGGGTACAGTGTTGTATGCCCAAAGAGGGCTATGTTCATCATCAAGGGGTCTTTCTGCTCTGCCGCAAGGGCAAGTTGCTTTTGCATCTTGTTTCGCAGCATCATCTTGTCATCAGACTGTAACCTAATGCTAGCACAGTTATCTGCTTTAGTCTTCTCAACTTTATTGTAGGAAAGACTCTGTCCGAGATGCATCATAAGAGGTTGCCCAGGGATCAAGAGATTAAGCATCGCCTCTTTACCCAACTATCGCCTCGTCTTTTTCTAGCCATGAGGTGGCTTTGATGCGCATGACGAACACCGTCACGTGACATCGCGTTTTCCTTTACACGTCCCACCACGTCTCCTCATAGTCGATCTTTAATCATCATGACTGTCTCGACAACCGTCCAACTCTGACCGTCAATACAATGTCGGACGCGAACCCGGGCATTTCAATCCCTTCTTTCCAAGCCGCCTCCATCCTCTCCTCCTTCACGACCTTCTTCACGCTAACCCTCCACACTCTCCTCTACCACCGTGCTCTCTATCCCCCGGCCACCTTTCTCACAGCCCGCGCTCTTAATCTCCCCGTGCATCAATCTCGCCATCCCGGCCTCTGCGCGTGGATAAACGATGCCGTGTCGGCCGTATCCGCACAGCTCCGAAAGGGCGTCGTGAGACGCATCGCCGTCGTCATGCACGCCCCCAAATCGTTTGACGTACTCGAGCGCTGGGTCTTTGACGTCGAGGCGTTTCCGGCGTGGGGTGACGCCGGAGAGGATGCTACGTACAACGCTGCCATAGCCGCCGGTGTCGTGGCAGCCGAGGGAGGGGACGAGGACGAGAGCGTGAACTGGTCTGATGTGAATGAGGCCTTGAGGGGCGCGCTTCGCCGTGTTGCGCATGCGGCTGAGATGATGTCCCCTCTACCACAGGGGAGCACCTTTACGCTTGCTGTTGAACTGCGCGATGAAGCGGCTGCGCCCATAGGTGTAAGTGTTAACGAACTAACAGACATCCTCGACAGCATCTTTGGCTGACAGAGCTGTAGCATCCTCAGCATTGGATCCCTTCTCAACCCAACCTCCAGCCACCCACTGATACTTCTCTAAACCAAGGTTCTTCCATTGGCGGCAAGAACACGACGCCAGTTCGCTCCGTACAAGCCGGCCCTCTCTTCTTTGAATGCTGGATTGAGCAAGGCGATTCTTCATAACGCTGTTCCCCAATCAGAAGCCCTTACATGATACCCAAGTTAAATAGATTATCGTCATCATGACAATTCATGTTCTCTAATAATTCCTCTTGCATAACATGACATCAAACCATTTCTCTGGGCCCAGATCCCAGACCTGGCCCTAGTCCGTACCATACAGCCGTGCTCCCGACTCCGCCAAATCCTAGAGCCCGCCGCGTAATATACAGCCCGACCGACAAGACGTGACAAAATACTCGACTCGTAACCGCCAAAACCCTTTTCAAACGCCCGAGCAGCCTCCCAGCCAGCCTCGCAGAGGACAGCAGCGCCTACTCCGTCGCCCCCTTCAACGCCGCGCGCAGACTCACCATCTCGCGCTTTAGCCGCGCGTTCTCCTTCTTCATCCGCGCCGTCTCCTCACTTTGATCGCGCAACCGTGCCATCAAATCTTCCTTTTCCTCCTTGCCTTTGCCTTTCAGGGCCTTCACAATCTTGCCTAGCTCCCCATTGAACTTCTCGTACAGGAGCTCATTCTCTGCTACTGCCTCCTTGTATAGCTGGTCGATGGCCCGCACCTTAGCCTCGGCTGCCTTGACCGTGGTCTCCATATCATGCTGGATCGCATCGTGCTTTTCTTGCAGCTCCTGAACTGCTACCGGAATACGGTCTTCCAGTTGCCGAACTGCAGCACCTAGTCGTCGCATATCGACAGAATGTGAGCCCGGCGGTCTTGTACTGTTGACACGTGCCATCTCTTCTCCAATCTTGGAAAGCTCCGATTTCAGAGAAGCATCCACCTCGTCGACGGCTTGCTTTTCTGTATTCAGGCGCTCGCGAAGCTTCTGTGGTGATTGTAGACGGAGCCTTTGTGTTCCAGGTCTCGTTGGGCTAGCGCTCTGGCGGCGTGGAGGAGACTCGGATCCAGGAGGCGCTGAGCGATACGGACGCAGCGTCGGGATATTTGTTGATGACAGCGTCCTGGAATGTTTGTGGCCCTTGGTTGGCGACTCTGGTTTGACTGGCTCTTCCGTAGGCTCTGGTGAGCTCTGTTGGAATGCTTCTGCAAGATTCTCCTTCTGCCTCGACGCTCGAAGTGTCTGCGCTACACTTGGGCTGATTGGTATCCTAGACGGTGTCGATGCCTTCGGACTCGCGTTGACCTTCTCCGACGTCTCCTTCGCGTCCTGGAGTGGCTGCACTGGCTCATCGTCGTCAAGCGAAGCTGCTGCCATGAGACTCTTGAGGTCTGAGAGCGAGCTACGTCGCTTCTTCCTTGGCGACCGTGGTGGTGGCCGCTCCGTGTCTGGCTCTCCAATCGTCTCCAACACCCGGTGCGAGCTGCCGGGTCGCTGCATATCGTCGAACGCCCCTGCTATGGGCGGGCGATCCTTGGAGCCTGGCCTGCGCTGTAACTTCTTGGGCAGCGTATTGTCATCAATAGACCTTGAACGGCCGAGTGATGCTTTAGACAAGCTTGATGCCTCGCCTGTAGCGGGGTTGCGGTGTTTGCTAAGCGTGCGCCAGACCGATGACCGCTCATCCTTGCTGTTTTGCCGAAGGAGAGTATCAAAGCCAAACTTGCGGCGTAGCGATGATGTGTTGGAGACCAATGAAGGGGTATACGACTTGCCTCGGATAGCCGAATTGATTGATTCGTAGGTCGCATTATCAAGGTTGAAGCTGTGGTTCAGGCCGGGCTCCTCAAAGATCCTGTCGCAGTCCTCTACAAGGCGGTCGAGCAGGTTGATATAGTTGGGGGCTGTTCCATCGTACACGAGCAACTCTGAAAACGCGAGTGTCAGGGCCCCCCTATCGCTGTCGTTGCCGCACCCGTCCAGCAGATCGGCCAACAGCTTGATGAGGGCAGTGAAAGCCCTGCGGTTCTGCGGCGCCATATCGCCAAACAAGAAGTTGACGAAATCAGCAAAGTCTCCCGGCACCCTCTTATTAACGCGCTCCTGAAGGGTATCGAGCGACTGCATCGACATGACCGGCCCCATCTGCTCGGCCCAAGCGATGCGCAAAAACTTCTCAAAAGCTACAAAGATAACCTCGGTACCTAGGTCCGAGGCAGCATCAAAGTCGAAAGGACTCTCAATGAGTCTGTTATATAAGTCGTTGACCGATAGCTCGTCAACCACAGAGCGGTTCAGTAACGTACGGCCGATAATCAGGCCCTTGCGGGACTGGAAAGCAGCGACGTACCCCGTAAACGTCTGTTCTAGGCGCACCAAGGGGTTCTCTGGACGGGGTTCCTCTTGAGACACGCTATCCTTGCCCCCCTTTATGGAGCTGACGACAGATGCCTGACTGTTGTTTCGGTGGATTGAAGGCACTTGCTTGTGCTTTGATCCCAAGCTCGGCGTGTCAGAAACATGCGTTGAGCTGCCGGACCAGAAGCTCGAAAGGAGTTTCACGGGTGATGAACCCAGGAATGACCTGGTCTTCTCAGCTCTGGTGAAAAGAGAGAGCCCGTGTAACGTCTTAGAGAAGTATGAAACAAGTGGCGCCATAAGCTGCATGTTGGAGACACTATGTTGCGTACTCAACAGTTGGATAACTAGATCCAGTTAGCAACTGACGTGTTACCGATTGGCCATATAGGAGTTGCTTACCTCGCCGTGACATTGTAGGGAGGAAATCCTCCAGAGCAACGTCATCCTGGAATTGCCTCCCGTTTAAGCCAACTGTGAGCATCGATACCCGCTTCATGTCGTTGGTCGCCACGTTGACCACCACCTCGACACCGTAATGGCCCACTGGTGCTCCTTTAGTGCCCCTATCATGGTCAACGACCACCCGGACCGGAGCAGGCTCCTTGCGGCCCTCGATCAGTTGGTCGGCACCCTCCTGGAACACGGCAGCGTGTAGTCCCAGGTTGCTATCTGGCATACGTGCTGACCGAAGTGTCCAGGTCGGATCTTCCCGTTCTTTCTCGGAGAACCGAGCCTCAACTCGCGCCTTGACAACATCCTCTCCCCACTTGGCGGCCCTGGCCTCGTACGTCTCCTGGAGAAGGAAGCATCGTGATGTGACGGCTTTGCTGATCCTGTGCTCACCAGGATGTGTTCCCTTCATCTCTGTAGTCGATGTCATCCAGAAGAGCGTGCCATCCACTGCCTCAGTGAAACGCACGTCGGCAAGGTCATGCCATCCCGTAAAGACGAATTCATATGTCGCTGGACCGCCCGCTGCGTTTGTCATTGAAATGAGTAAGCCAGCTGCTGATGGTTTCTCAATCTCGCGCAAAAGATCGCGCCCAGTCATTGTACCACTCATCTTCTTGAGGATAACCACACAATCTGAAAAGAGGAGGAAGACACCGGACTTGTCCGACTGATTTAACAAAGGCTGGAATGGGGGAGCCAGTTCAACAAAATCGGCTGCCACGATTAGACGTCCTTGAGGTTCAAGGTCCATCGGCCAAGCTTCAACCATATTTCGAAGACGATTGGTGACGTGCGGCTTATCAGGCAGGGGTTCATCCATGGAGCAGATATTCGTAATGATGTCTCGCGCTTTGAGCATGGGTTGCAATGCGGGATGTGTTATGGGGATGCAACCAACAATCTGGTCGATGAGCAAGCTGTAGCGGGGCAGTCGTTGAACAGGTTCGATTAGGATGGAGCGAATGGTCTGCTCCCCGGCTTGAGCAACGCGTTGCTTGAAACTTGATTGCTGATCGAGAAACGAGTTAAGCAACGTCGGGAAATGCTGACTGGCTTTGATGTAATCCTGGTAGCAATTGGTAAACTTGGGGAACCATTCCAGGAACAGCCTCGCAATGGCCAAGGCACCACTTGGATCCTTTGTGCGGCCTAGTTTGGAGCCGGTGAAGCTTGTAGTAGGCGTCTCCATGTCCTGTGCGGCTTCCTCTTCGGTGTCGTCCATGATTCTCCGCATTTCCTCCATGAAGCCGGCGTTCACCTGAAGAATTCCGTCGGCAGACTTGGGAAATAACCGCTCTAGCTCTTCTTCGGAGGGGCTCAAGCTGCCAGCAGGCCTAGCCTGTGCGCTCTCACGGAAATCGGCGGCGACATGATTCACCAGTTCCCGGACCTTGGCTACATAGCGCTCTTCTGTGTGTACCAACTCGGCCAGCTTCATACGCAACTCGATCTTTTGATCTTTTGAGAAGCCCTTGTTCCGATTCAGGGCAGTCGGCTTGGACGGCGCTCTTCGTAGACGACTAGTCGGCAAAAAGACCGGTTCACCAAATAATTTCACTAGAGGGGTGTATCCTCCATATTGTCGCAAGGTGGGATCGAGGATATCGTCCTCATCGTCGGGAACATCTTCCAGATCGTCAGATTGTAGCGGAACGATGGCGCCCGGGGGAAGGACAAGATCGAGGTCGACATTGCTGATGTGTTGGGTCTGCAGAGCGTCCTGTAAGGTGTCGATGATATCTGCGGTGTGGTCGCTCCGGACCATGTCCTTGACGATATCGGCAGCATGTTGCTCGCTGAACAAAGCAGGAGCGCTGCCTGGACGTCGGCCTCGCGTGGGGTAGAGGTTCTTCAGGTACTGCTTTGCGCAGTCGGGCAGCTCGGTGAAGTACTTGAATAGGCCAAAGGCAAGGGCGCGATAGACCTCGTCACCCTGAAACTCGCGGGGAAGGTAGTTGACAACGCTGTAGAATGCCGAATTTGGCGAGATGGTGATTCGAGGAAAGCACTGGAAGCCAGCGGGGGAAAAGACATGGACCTGGACGCGGGAGCTGTTGAGGGTGTAGTTGGCGGTGGTGGAGGGCCCGTGGAAGATCAGGACGGGAAGATGGCCCAGCAAGGGGTCGACAGCGTGGTAAAGAGTGACATGATCGGGCGAGAGCGCCAGCTCGTCGGTGACGCGAACCATGATGTCGTCGGAACGAGGCCGGCGCAGAGGCGGCCGTCGAAAAAGTGTGTTGACGGTCTCGAGGTCGGGCCGCAGATCGGGGAGCGGCTCGGGTTCGGATTCGATATTTGGGACTCGAGGGATCGGAAGGGCGGTGCAACAATCGCCGAAAGGAGAGACAGGGCCGGACAACGAGAACGAGTGCTCCCCTCCTCGTCACGCACACTCAGGCTCGGGCTCAGGCGCAGACTCAGGCATACGAGCAAGCGAATGTGGTTCGTGGGGGAGCGAGGTTTCGCGGGGCCAGGATTAAGACGAGGGTTGGGGCTGAGGTTGGAGGTTCGAGAGGGCAGGCGTTGTCGGGAGCGGAAGCGGGCAGTCTAAGTGGGCCGTCCTCCAAGTAAACATGCAACTCAATCGCCGCGTCACACTGATTGACGTTGCATTCAACCACCCTGTGCGATCAACAAACCCACGTGATGAAAACAGACAATGCAAAAGCAAACGACGTAGCAGCGATTGATGGTGAGTCGGGTAATCAAGAAAGGAGACGAGAAAAAGAAAGCGCAATGCCCTTCTCAGCTGATGCAAGTGGTATCGCTCCGTCTCAAACCTGTGTCAAACAGAAGACAGAAGAAGCTCGGTTGGCCCAGGCGACGACGAGCTTACAGAAGAACCCCGACTCCACTGTAAGAGCAACAACAACAGCGGTCAAAAAAATTGATGGGGTCAGCGGGAGCTCCCTTCCAGGGCATCAGGGCTGAGTTTTGGGGGGCGCCCCGCTCGCTAGGACCCTAAACTGAGTTGGAGACGCGCTTTACGCGTTGGTAATCCGGCTCCCCGCTCTGGCGTAAAGAGAACTCCAACCTTGGCCACGAAGGCAGGCGAGGTACTTGAGAGTGTAAACACATAGCTACGACAGTTTCACCATCAAGTTCAGCTTCCTCGGCAGTTGAGGATATTACCTTGGATGTACTTGATTAAGTACGCCCCACCTCTTTACCAAAAGCACGAATCACCTCTTCGGCACCTCTCTTCCATGTCAATGCCGTCTTAGTTCCTAGGATGTTTACAAATTTCTCTCGGAGTGCCCTTCGCCATCGCTCGTCAATGCCAGTTCCTAGCATTATGAGTCATAAGTAAGTAACCACGTGGTTGAAAGAATACTATACCGGCCACGAACCAATACCTTCCCAGTGAACCAGAATCCATGGGTGCACCAAGGTGCAGGCAAATAATGATAAGAAAATAATTACACAATAACCAGAGCCTTCCGTTACTCTACAATTATATTTTAATTAGTCTTTTCTTCGGATACTGCTTTTTTGCCCTGAGGACTATTGATATCTAGCAAATACTGGTACAATGTTGCTCCAACCCAATGCTGGGTGAGATTAAGCTACTGCTTGTCTCGCGCTCAGTGGCGGACCATCCGGGGTAGTTTCTGCCCTCGTCACTGATAAGGATGCTATACTAGAGGTCTACTTTAATATATGTCCAGGAGAAGGGGATGGGCACAGGTTTGGAGTTCATGAAGTCGCTAAGCTGTGTCTCACTATCATAAAATGCTCTTAAAGGTGGCTTTGGAGCAATAACCAAGCGCATGCGTCTCTCTTTGACTGGGTGAATACGGGTGTTACCGAGTTACGTAGAACCAAGGTCGATAGGTGTGATGGAGGCCAGTCGACAAAAGAAATGGATAATTAGAAATGGAGAAAGGACCTAAAATAAATGAAGATAAACTCACCATAACAGATCTGGGAGCTTATCTAAATGGAATGGATAGGAGTTGGCAATTTCACTGCCTTGGCTCTGCAAGGACCGAACGCCGCCTACACTGGTCACTTGTACGTTGAAGACGGGAGTGCCTTTCACAGACATCAAGACCAAAAGTAAACTTCTACTCTCATCGGGAATTCTTCCTCTAATTTGACATGGGTATTCTCATCTCCAGACCACCCTCATCTCGATCCAGCGTTGGTGTAACCAATCCATCGGCACTTGTCGTCGCTAATTATAGCGCCTCTTGGCGGGCTTTTCACGTGGAGAGGAACGCCACGTCCCGCGATCGACGTGACGGTCTGCAAACATCAGAAAAAAATCCAAGCTCTAAATCAACAACACGACACACCCCATTTTCACGAGGCAGGAATACCAATTAACTAGGACAACCAGGCACCAGTCACAATGTCGAGTCAATCCCGTGGAATTCCTATTGCGCACAATCCCACGTCGGCTAATTACCGCCTCATCGAGCTACCTCCCGATGTCCAATCCCTCCTCGAATCCGATTCTCCTCCCGTGTAAGTTTACGCGATTGCCTATGGGCATCTGGAAGAATCCAATGTTTAACTGTTGGAAGTCTTACACTTGAATCATCCGACTCCTCTGCTCTCCTCAAAACACCATCCA
Source organism: Fusarium albosuccineum (assembly GCA_012931995.1). Taxonomy (NCBI): domain Eukaryota; kingdom Fungi; phylum Ascomycota; class Sordariomycetes; order Hypocreales; family Nectriaceae; genus Fusarium; species Fusarium albosuccineum. The sequence goes on along the minus strand of JAADYS010000254.1, from coordinate 19,326 downwards.
AAACATATGCCTTCCGCCAAAAGAACACCTCCAACGCCATTATGCTCCTCTCCCCGACCCCGTCAACTTCTGAAACGCCTGAACAAGGAATCTCCATCATATCTACGATACGTGAAACCGTAGAGCTAGAGACAGTCCCGGACAAAGCTGCCGCTGGAGCATCGGGCGGGGCTCCAAAGAGCACAGGAAGCAAGGGGAAGTGGCACGAACGATTTGGGAGAAATAGGTAACAGGCTATCAAACTTCGTTTAGCAACAGAAAAGGTCCATCACAAAGGCACTATTTTTGCAGATACAGCACGGCGTTGGGTTTTGAAAGTGATTAACTAGCAAGTATCGGGAATAACTACCTACACATTTGGCATTGATTGTTGCTCCAATACTAGCAAGACTAGTTGATTTCTTTACCTAAGAGAGCATATAGCTTTACCTACTCTATGTCTTAATTTATTCTATAGTTATGAATTTAGACTTATTGTAGCATAGGGGTCTGGCTCAGGTCCTGTGTCTTCCGACCACGACCAGGGTGGTGGGGTGGGAAGCAACCCCGCGATCTCGTTTAGGCGCATGCACGTCTTGGAAGTGGCTGTGCGCCGAAATCCTGGGACAGCTCAAGCCTCCTTTCTCCTTCTTGCAAGAGCAGGATCAAACCTCTTCGATCTTGCGAACAAGTCCTGATATTGCGGCCGCGCCGTCGACTTGCGTATTCTTCCTCACGCGACCAGCTCGTGGCGTTTCCTCGCTCCGCCGTCATCCGCCAAGATTGGTCAGACACGGACCCTTCCAGACGTTTCCTCGCCGCCGCCTTGAGCTGTGTCATCTCTCCCGACGAAGACTTGCGACACCGCCTCTGCCTACGACAAGTACAACCATTTTGACAGCTTTTAAATACGGTACACCTTCACCATGGCGTCATCATCAACTCCAGAAGCTCAGGATACGAGCTACGTCGAAATGGACGACAAGAACGATGCCACGTTGATCGGCAAGCACTGCGAATACGACTACTGCAACCAACTCGACTTTCTCCCCTTCTTCTGCCAATCCTGCCGAAGGACTTTCTGCCTCGACCATCGATCCGAGACTTCCCACAAATGCGAAAACGCGGGTGCTTGGGCAGAGCGGAAACGGCTCAAGGAGCTCGCCCAGCCCTCCATCGGGCAGGGTAGAGTTCTACGGGACAAGGTTTCTCAGAAGCCATGCGCGTCGCCTGACTGCAAGACCACAATCGGTACTTCTTTGACCCCTGGGGTGCATTGCCAGACTTGCAATCGAGATTACTGCCTAAAGCACAGGCTCAAAGAGGATCACGATTGTAGCAATCTGGTGCCTATTGGGGCTCGCCCAGCGCAGTTCGATGTTGGTCAAAAGACGAGATCAGCACTTGACAGGCTGCGAGCTTGGGGTTCAGCGAAAAAGGAGCAAGCCGGTCGAGCCCTTCCCAAGCCAAAGCCAACCTCTGCGACTGCCCGGTTGGTTGCCGTCAACAATCTCAAGAAGACAGCCAAGGGTGATGCCAAGGTGCCCGTAGAGAAGAGGGTCTATATCTATGTGGAAGCAGAAGCGGAGACAGCAAAGGCCAAGTTTCCCAAGGGAGAGTTCTTTTACAACAAGGACTGGGTAGTAGGGCGGGTTCTGGATGCTGCGGCGAGGAGTTTGCAGGTACAGAACATCAATAACCAGAGCTCCGATGAGAAGGATAAGCTACGGGTGTTTCATGTCGAAGGCGGGAGAATCTTGGAGTTTAATGAGAAGGTTGGGACGGCGTTGCAAAGCGGGAACACGGTGGTTTTGCTGAGGGGCGTTGGGCCTGCTACGCCCGATTTGATTGAGGCATGAGTGCGGTATTGAGGTGCTGTTTTGTATAGCGATAGAGATGCATGGCCGGGCGTTGTGGTCAAGATTCACGATACCAATACGATATCATTGGCAGGGTCGCCATAGACTGCTAGACTGCTAGACTGCTAGACTGCTAGACTGCTAGACTGCTAGACTGCTAGACTGCTAGACTGCTAGACTGCTAGACTGCTAGACTGCTAGACTGCTAGACTGCTAGACTGCGTGGGAAATGGTAGCAGGGAGCATCCGATGCTGGAACCTGAGCCCTGTCAACGGTGATCGGGATTAGATATCATGGTTAATTGCATTTCCGCTAATGAAGTCACGTGCTTTCGTGTCATCTCGCGCCAACGGGACTGACGGGAGATCTGGTCTATGACGGATGTACATATACATTTTGTTGTTTACCAGGACCTGGCCGAAGAATGCGATCATTCACATTCCAAAGATAGGATGCCTCCTGTTGTACCGCGCAAGAGATTGCGCGCGTCGCCGCCGCCAGGAGAGACGAGGCCATCAAAATCCACCAAAGGCCAAGCTGGAGGATCTCGGCGCAAAGCAACGCTTTACGACGATCTAGACGCAACTGCAACGCCCCAATCCTCCAAGAATTCAAATTCGGCTCTTCGTGGCTTTGGCAATGATGACGATGACGAGAGCTCTTTGACATCGTTGTCTGATGAGGAATTCGAGGACGTTCTGCCCGCGAAGGAGTTGGAGGAGAAGGTCGAAGAATCCGGAGACGACGAGGATATCGAATTCGAAGACGTTGAAGCTCCAGCAGCGCCTTTGCCCGATGCGCCAGCGCCGTCTGGTGACTTGGAGTTGACTCTGAATAGAGATACTCGTATCTCACTCACAAATGCATTCGATAAGAAAGGACCTTCGAAACGAGAGAGAAAAGTCCGACACGCCACTCACTGCGTTCATGTGTTGTTACTTTTATGGCACAACGCTATTCGTAACTCTTGGCTTTGTGATCCAGAAATCCAGGCGACGATGATCTCTCACCTTCCCCCTAGGCTGTGGGACGAGGTGGATAGGTGGAGGCGCAACAGCGGTCTTGAGAAGAAGCCTGCAGCGAAGAAACCAGCCAAGGGCAACGCCAGGTCGAAGGGGAAAGAAAAAGCTGTCCAAGACAGACGACCGCGCGACTGGGGAGCCGAGGCAGAAAGACTGGAGGAAGGGGTTGTTGACATGAGCCATGGGGATCCCCTGTTCCGACTCATGCAGACACTGTCGGCTTGGTGGAAGCAAAGATTTCGGGTGACAGCGCCAGGTCTTAGGAAATGGGGATACATGTCGCTCGAACGGTTGGACCGGCTTACCAAGGCGCAAAAGGCGGAGCTTCACGATCCGGAGCAATTTGGTGAGAGGATTGCAAGCTTGGAAGACTTTCGACAATGTGCTCGCGTTTGCGAGGGCAGCCGAGATGTTGGCGCCCAACTGTTTACAGCGTTGCTCCGCGGGCTGGGCCTCGAAGCACGGATGATTGCGAACCTCCAGTCCTTAGGATTCGGATGGAACAAACTGGAAGACGCCGAACCGGAAAAGGGTGATCAAGCGAAAGCGACGCCAGACCCAACAAGACAGGCAGCGAACCGCGAGAACAAGACAAAACAACCAGCTTCGAAGGCAGGAAATAAGAGAGCAAAGAATTCGACAAGAGACGCGAAGTCAAAAGCTGGAGCTTTGAGTGATTCAGATGAGCTAGCGCTCGAGTTTAAGGATACCGATGATGAATCCGTGGTTGAGTTGGAAGTCACTCCCAGAAAGAACCCAACGCCCAGGAAGAAGTTCGACGGGGACATGGATTTTCCACACTACTGGACCGAAGTCCTCTCGCCAGTCACTAACAAGTACCTTCCCATTGATGCTATAGTCAAAAACGTGGTTGGCACGAACAGAGATCTGGTTGAGTCACTTGAACCTCGCGGAGCAAAGGCCGACAAAGCTCGTCAAATTATGGCATATATCATCGGATACTCCCAAGATGGCACCGCCAAGGATGTTACAGTCAGGTATCTGAAGCGGAACATGCTTCCTGGACGCACTAAAGGAGTGCGAATGATGCCCGAGAAGGTGCCTGTCTACAACCGGCACGGGAAGGTGAAACGATATGACCAGTTTGACTGGTTCAAGACAGCAATTTCTGGATATCGACGAGGCACCCGAAAGTATCCTATTACAGAAGTCGACGAGATAGAAGATGCCACGGATTTGAAGCCTGCGAAGCCCGAGAAGAAGGAAGTCAAAGAGGGCCAGGAGACGTTGCAATACTACAAGCAGTCCAAAGAATTTGTCCTTGAGCGGCATCTCAAGCGCGAAGAGGCTCTCAAGCCTGGGGCCAAGCCAGTGAAAACCTTTAAAAACAAGGGTAAGGGTGGCAAAGTGGAGGAAGAAGATGTCTTCCTCCGCGCCGACGTCCTGAACGTAAAGAGCGCCGAAACATGGCACAAACAGGGCAGAGCACCAACTGTGGGAGAACAGCCCCTGAAAAGAGTCCCATACCGCGCAGCCACATTGAATCGACGGCGAGAAATCATGGAGGCCGAGGCTGCGACAGGACAAAAGGTATTGCAAGGATTATACAGCCACGAGCAAACAGACTGGATCATTCCGCCACCAATCAAAGACGGCGTCATTCCTAAAAACGAATATGGGTATGTTGTCTAGCTTTGATCTGCTTTTGAGCGAAACTAACAGGGAGCCAGAAACATCGACTTGTTTGCCGAGCACATGTGTCCACAGGGGGCAGTGCATGTACCATATCGCGGCGCAATGCGCGTTTGCAAAAGAGTACAGATCGATTACGCGGAGGCGGTTGTGGACTTTGAATTTGGACATCGCATGGCTGTTCCTGTCATTCAGGGCGTAGTCATTGCTCAGGAGAATTATGACATGGTTATGGAGGAACTGGAGAAGGACGAAGCAGAGCGCGTTCGCAAAGAAGACGAGAAACGACGAAAAGCAGCGCTAGCTCAGTGGCGCAGGTTCCTCATGGGCATGCGTATCGCAGAGAGGATTCGACAGGAGTACGGAGAGATTGACGATCATATCTCGGTATTTGGTCATGCCAGAGATGCGCCAAACGTTAAGAAACAGTCGCAATCGCATGATGAGGACATGGCGGGCGGATTTTTACCTGAAGGCTACGAAGAGGAAGCCGAAGCCGAAGCAGAGGAGCCTGCCCACCACGTTTCTAGCTTTTTCCCTGCGGTGGATGAGGACGATGATGGGGATGGCGGCTTGGTGATGGAAGACGACACGCCAGCGCAGCCCAAGGCAGGGGCGCAAATGGAGATTGACGGTGAGCCAAATGCTGCACAGGACGAGCCAAACACCGAAGCAGGACACGAAGCAGGACCAGTGTCGGGATCCGAGGCAGAGTCTGAAACCCCGCAGACGAGCGCAAGGTCGAGGAGAAAAACGCTAGCAAAGCAGACTAAGAAGAGGCAGTCCGCATCGGGACCGGCAACCCGACGATCAGCTCGCAGCGGACGAAAGGTCGTTTCCTACGACGAGGATGGCGGAGACGACGAAATAGAAGATACGTACACTGAATCTGGAGATGGCGAATAGAGCCGGGGTCAGCTCGTTTAAGGCTCTCAGAGAGGTGAAGCCAGTGTGTTAGTATTGCGACAGGATGACTGATGATACCTTTATATTAATGAATAGAAGAACCAGGCAGCCCCCATTGACCACTCAGAAGCCCGTGAGTTATTGCATGCAGGTGCGTAATTGTTCTCCCAAGCAACCGGGGCTATTCATTCCCCGCAGCCCAGCCCAGAGTTATCTCTAGTGAATGAATCGGTAACCGCCTGCGTAACATGGGTTGCTTGCCGACGAGGCCGCGAACGGATATATGGCAAAGCAAGTCTAGTGCTACGTGAAGCGTTTGACTCGATACACGGGGCTGCATAGTTTGGCACGAAGGAACTTTGCAGCCTGATGGGTTATTACATACGGCCATATATGCCTTTAGGTCCAAACGGTCCGAGACTGCGTCTCAGCTGGGGGCACGCGGTCTCTCAAGATGCGTTGGCAAAGCAGACAGCACCTCAGCCAACAAGAGGTTATGACAAGTAAGAAAAACTCTCCGGTTGGCTTTATATCCCCAACCGAGCTTAACGGGTTCGTATCCGGCGGCTGGACAGACTCTCATGACCCCTCTTCTCCCATCCATCTCGTGCCATTGGACCCAAGCCACAAACGCCTGCTTTGTCCAGCGCTGGCCCCCCAAAAGGGGCCGTCGTATCGCCCGCGGAGCTGAACATCTGCTGCAGCTAGTGTTGAAGGCGACGTGAGGATTCCCCAGCCTTGCATGCGATAAACCCAAAACCCCGGGCCCAAGGTTCAAGGGCTCTGCCGGCGATTCCCTGGCTGAAAAGGAAGGTTTTCTCGATGTTTCATTCAGCCTTGCGGTCCACTCCGCTCTCATCTGACTCCGCATCTTGGTGACTTGCCGCGAACTGTTTGCCTGTTTGGCGACGAAGCTATTCCTACCTATACCTCACTCCAGATCGACTCGCACCACGCAGCTCCTTCTGACTACACATTACTACACATTTGCTCGTTGGTCTCGTCTCCAGGCAATTACCTCGACTGGGATCTATCGCCCTGTCCACTCTCGTCTCTCGAATTTTGACGTCGCTCTCGTCGCTCTCGTCGCTCTGGGTCCAAGTCGGGTGCTGTCGCTGTGAATGGGAGAGGCATCCATCGCAAGATTCGATCATCCGCAACTTCCATGGTCTTCCTTCCCGATGTGTCACTCTGGGATGTGAATGAAGGGAGGGAATAGAAGGAACCAGCGCCAACTACCTACCTGCCTTGCCTAGTACCTTCCTTACCTGCCTTGCCTACTACACTTACCTTACCTTACCGTACCTTACCGTGCCTTACCTTACCTTCTACCTTACCTGCTCGCCATCACCTTTTGGATATCTTGATAGTGTCACCAATACTACCAACCTTGAACTGCCGCCGGGTCGATACCACCGCCGCCATCAACATCTATCCCCAGAAAGTGAAGTCATAGGTAAGGACCTGGAATAAGACAGTGTTATCAATGCAGAAGGTGAGAAGACTCTTGCTCGGCAATATCCAGTCTAAGCCGTGTTATTTTCCCCCCTTTCAGTTGCAGTGGTGGCAGGGAGCAGCAAGAGACGCCGCCGAGTGTCGGTCCGTCTGGAAAATGCTTTCAGTCGTGGTTGAAACCTTGTCGTGGCAGGGCAGCAAGAAGCTTTGCGCCTATGCCCATGGCGTCATGACGGCGCAGTCAATATTTATTTCATCATCCCTATTGCTTGTATCTGCCCTCTTTTCATCCTGCTGCTGCTTCGTGTTACACTTGTTGAATAGGGCGCCGATGGTGAAAGTGCCAATGCAGGCCAGCGGCAGTGCAGCTATTCATTCTTTTGCCTCGCCCGCCGGCCTCGTCCCTCATTGTTGACCGCATCTGCCGCTGCCACTGCCAAGCCGCTCCCTTTACCTCACCTCACCTCTTTGTTATTTTGTCGCGATTCTTTCCTCGCGACAATACGCGCGCGTCTCTGCTTTGGCCTCACTATCTACCTATTCTTCTCCGCCCAGTATTGAGACAGCATCACCACCAAGCACAATGGAGGCTCTAGAAGCAGCGACAAGGCGTCTTAGCCTTCGCCAGCAGCCCAAATCTTTTTATCTTCTCTCTTCTAACGACTCTCAATTCCAGATACCAATTTGTGATATCGTCTCAGCTTCCAAGCAGCCTCAAGGGATACCCAGAGGTAAACAACAAGATCAGCATCGTCATCGTTCGCATCGTGCGGTTAGCGGCATCAAACAGCTTGCTCGCCGGCTGACAAGTCGTTTGCTCCCAACGACCATGGACGAACAGGATCAAGTTGACGACCAGAAGGGGCACGTGATCCGAGGTGATTGCATGCAAACGGTCACTGCCATGTTCCCAGATATCTGTTTGGAGTATCTAAACACGATCGCTGGACCTCTCGACTTCGACTCGGAGCTTGTCATCAACCACATCATTGACCTCCAGGAATCAGGCCAGCCCTACACACGTCGACCCGTCAACATCAAACTCAAGAGAAAGCGGGATGACGAGATCGAGGAAGAGGCCGCCAAGGCGAAGCGCAAGTTTACCGATCCCAATCGGCAGGCCTTGGACAAATACCATATCGCGGTGCCCATCACGTAAGTCTTGGTCGTCCTTTAGATGTATGAAGGCACAGGCTAACACCCATGGCAGAAAGAGGATGCTGGCAGGAGACTTTCGTTACGTCCCCATGAAAATCATCAACAACTATCTGTCTGAGCATGGATATCTTCTTCACCCGACTTATCTAAAGCTAGCCGAAGTGACTAAAACCGGTTCCCTTGACGATGCAGAGGTCGACTGGAAGTTCAAGAAGTGGCCTTCTCCTACGCCTCGAGAGTATCGCGCCGAGCACATTCTGCTCCATTCAGATCATTGCCAGCCTTTTGAACGGGAGCTTATTGAAGAACTCCGGACTGCCAGAGAGGCCAGGGACAAGATCTGCTCCAACTGGCAGGCCAAGTTGGATGCCGAGCGTGCCGAGCAACTTAATTTTGACGAGGCCAAGGCAAACGGCGAGGTTGCTGAGTGTGAGTGCTGCTTTGCCGAAGCCCCCCTGAACCGTCTCATTGCATGCAACGGGGGAAAGATCCACGTAAGTATACCTCCCTGTTCTGACAGCATATCCATGAGCTTACAACGATATGCAGCTTTTCTGCTCTGACTGTGCTCGGCTCAATGCCGAGACTGAGATTGGCCTCTCTAGGTACGAGCTGGTGTGCATGTCTACCGAAGGATGCACCGCTGGCTTCTCTCACAGTGAACGAGAAAAGTTCCTTCAACAGCATCACATCGTGGCTCTAGATCGAATTGAAAAGGAGACTGTCCTCCGTCTGGCCAACATCGAGAACTTGGCCACTTGCCCCTTTTGCCCGTATGCGGAGGAATACCCATCTATTGATATTAACAAGGAATTCCGATGCCAGAACCCCGACTGTGGAATCACAAGCTGCCGTCTTTGCAACGCCGAGACCCACCTTCCAAAGTCGTGTGAGGATGTCAGTCGTGAGAAGGGCATTGATCTGAGACGAGAGGTCGAAGAAGCCATGTCGGCTGCATTGATCCGCAAGTGCAACAAATGTAGGTCCCCTTCTATTGCAACACCGCAGAGATACGTATTAATGATCTCGTGACAGGTGGTTACCCTTTTATCAAGCAATCTGGTTGCAACCTGATGCGATGCACTCAGAAAGGTTGCAACAGCTCTCAGTGCTACATCTGTTCAAAGCCCTGCAACTACTCTCACTTCAACGATGAAACCAGAGGCGGCAAGAAGGGAAACTGCACCCTATTCGATGTCCTTGAAGACCGTCACGATGAGGAAATCAAGAAGGCCGAGGAGATTGCCAAAAAGAAGGTGCTAGAGAAGCACCCAGGCTTGGACCCCAGCCTCCTCAACTTCAACATGTCGGGAAAAGTCGCCAAGGATGACGCCACTCGCAAGAACAACGACCCTTTTGTGAATCAAGGGCAACTCTACATCGAAGGTGTCGCCATGCCCCCAAACATTCAAGCTGTTCTTAGGTTTCCTGGAAGACATCGTCGGAGACGACGACAGCCACCCCGCCCCCAGGGTGTAATGCCCGCAGCCCAACCTGTCGTTCCTGCAGCCGGCAACCAGGCCCAGGCTAATGAGAATGGAAACAATTTAGTGTTCCAACAGAGGATCCAGAACGCGCAGGGACAAGCTCAGCCCAACATGATTCAGCCAATTCAGCAAATTCAGCCACCCAACCCAATGGCCCAAGCGGCTAATATGCTGCAGCATATGGTGGGACAGGGAGCAATGGAGCAGCAAGGCGTCCAGCAACAACGAGGTATCCAACAACAGCAAGGTATCCAGCAGCAGCAAGGTATCCAGCAGCAGCAAGGTATTCAACAACAGCAAGGTATCCTAGTTCAACAGCAGAGGATGCAGCAACAGCAAGGCGTCCAGCAGCAACGAGGTATCCAGCAGCAGCAAGGTATTCAACAGCAGCAAGGTATTCAACAGCAGCAAGGTATTCAACAGCAGCAAGGTATCCTGGTTCAACAGCAGAGGATGCAGCTGCAGCCGAATGTGTTCCAGTATGAGTTCCAGCCGCCACTGCAGCAACTGCACCGACGACCTAACGACCAGGCCTACGGCGGCCAAGCTCAGAATCAGCAACATCAGTGGCTGCAGAACCCGAACCCGAACCAGAACCAGCAGCAGGCCAATCGCAGTCTGATGCACCGCTTTAGGAATGCGGTTACCCGTTGGGGTCAACAGCAAGCACAGGGTCAACCAGGACAGATGCCCGTTGCGCGTGCCCAGTACGCCGGAAACGACATGCTCGAACGTCTTGGCGCAATGGGGATAGACAATGGTCCGGCCAGAAACATTCGTCAACCCTTTGTCTTCGGTGGCGCTGGTCATGGTGGCGGCGGCGGTGCTATGGGAAATGTGAACCCTGATCCATTTCAACTCAATCAGCACTTTAGGCCTCTGCCAATGATACAGAGACCGCAGAACCAGAACCCGGCAGCTAAGAACCAACGGGCGGGCAATGCGCAGTTCCAGGAACAGGGTCAGTGGGCACAGATGGGAGCCAGATATGGCTTCAGGGGACCTGGTCCTAGGCAGTGATGCCCATCAGCTTACCCTTGCTACTGATGACTATCTTTCATTGGGCCTGCACCAACTCCGTTCTAACTAGTTTGTCTATCTGAAACTCTGCACACGGTATGTGAGATAAGATGGCGGAACAGAGAGTACGACTTTGGATCCGAAATTGACATCGAAGCATCAGGGCAAACATGCCTCGATGTCCAGATTCACGGTCTCGAGGGATACTTGCGTTTTTATTGGTCCGAATTCCGACGCTGGTTTCGTCCTTGAATTCCGGGGGCTTGTGGTGCCTCCAATGCCTCTGGGCTACGGCTGAAGCATCTCTAGACATTTTCAGCGCGCTTAGGAGCATCGGCGCATAGGTTTTACTAGCATCTGGTTTTCATTCTTCGTCTTTATTTGCTCCTGAAACGGTCAAACAAGAGGGCTGCGTCATACTTTTTGAGAGGAGGGTAAATATTAGGGAATAAGAAGAAGAATTAGGACTATAGAGTGGGCAAGGCTCTATGTGCTCTTGTGAAAAGAAATTGATTGGTCTTGACCTAATACTAGGGTAAATATTAGGGGTGACTCGTCTTATCGTATTCGTACATTAATCATGAGTTGAGCGCCTTCTATCTCTCCTTAACGCCTCGTCCTGTTTCCTTGGACTACTCGTGTCATAGGTACCTAGAGGTAATCATAGCTCCTTTTCCTTGGGCTTCTTCACCAACTGGTGCTCGCGACCCGTTGTGGGCGCATCGCCAACGGCGGTCTTGCCACCGTACGCCTCAAAACCCTTGTGGAATGCCCACTCAACCGCATTCTCGACCGGTTCATCAAACATAGCAGGGAGGAAAGGGACCACCGCAAGGCCTAGGCCAATAGGACCCCATGTCCGAATAGGGGCGCTCTTCATATTCTTCATGGCTCTGCCAGAATACCTCACAACACTGTGAATAGTAAAGGCAGGCAGTCCCATACTCGCGACGCTCTGGAATATTGCGCGCTGCACCATGACGGTGCGGTAATCCTCGAGAGGAGGCACCTCGCTTGGATGAACTGTGCGTGTCTCGATAGCGGGCAGTCCTGTGATCTTCTCTTGCCGGGGCGTCAGCTGCACCGTTGGATCCATCACCCGCCGGTTGTGCCAGTAGGCCTTGTAGCCTTCATACGATACATCGCCGAGGAGGTATAGCCAAGAAACTCCATACGCGCCTCGGACGAGATTTGGGTGGGCTACAGGTCGGAACGACTCGCCAATGTCAGAGGTATAGGCGACATATCGATGCGCAGAGAGGAGGATTGTGCGTATGCGCGTAGCATACGCAGCATAACGAATGTTGGAGTCGGTTGAGTCCGGGGCACTTTTTTTTTCAATTAATAGGGTGCCAGAATGGTCGCATGAGTCAACGTACTAGCCCTCGGTTATCTCATCGACGAAACTTCCATTCATGTCGGCATGGTCGACAATGCGCTGCAAGGTCTTGGGGAGCTGCTCGGGGAGCTTTTCGGCGATGGCTTCTTTGATCTGAGCCGTCTCTTTCTTCTCCTCCGGCTTGGAGTCTGGGGATTTTCCCCACCAAGGCATTGCAAGATGACAGGAATCAAGTGAATAGCGATGAGTTGAATGAGTTGAGTCTTTGAAAGAAGAAGTGTCTACTTGCAGACGGCCGCGCGGAAGTCGCTCTTAGTCTACGTACATTTTCAATGGCCCGCTACTACCCTGCAGGTCCGGCTCAGTGACGTCGCTGCTGTAGATCCGATCGATTCCGACAACTCGAGATGACCCGGGGAATAGCCGCCGGCTCCGACCTCGTCCCTTTGCGCCTGCAATTCCAGGCACAAGCTCCGAATTTGAGAGCTCCCGTCGGCAAAGTATCTCAACCGCGATAATCTGAACATCCACCCATTGCCCTCCGTCCTCAACCCAATTCGCCCCTCCCGGTCTCATCCACTCATTCACAATGGCTGGCGCAGCTTACTACACAATTGCCGGCAAGCAGGTCGCAGGCCACTACGTTCGTCATCCCGCAATTGCATTCGTCCTGGTCCGGGAGCCTCTTCGAGACTGACCTGAACCAACAGTTGGCCATCGCCTGGTTGGGCACCATGTTCGCCGGTGTCAAGTACGCCACCTCTGGCGGCTCCTCCAAGCCTACCGCTACCGCTACCCCCCCGATCAACGCTTCCAGCTCCGACGAGGCCGACTTCATCAAGTGCGCGAATTCAATCGCTGGTGCCAGGCCGCCATCGGCTAACCGGATCATAGGAACTTCCTTGAGCAGCAGGACAAGAAGAACTAAGCGGTCGGACCGAGGACGATGGTCGTGTTGCGGTTATGTGGGCGCGGTGTACGTTTATAAGTCATGGAGACATGAGCTGTCCATCGAGCCGGACAGCCGAATTCAGATATCAACAAAAGCCGAGCACACCTTTCTCGGCATAAGAATCTTGAGAACAATATCTCGCTTACTGTGAATTTTGGAGTATGCACGACGGCCCAATGTTTCCAGGTACCGAAACTGCGACGGCACAAGTCTCCGCTGCCATCCATCCTCATTGAACTGTTGCTGTACCTCAGCCATGAATCGAGTCTGGCCGTCAAGTTGGATTGGGTTGTTCTGCCGTAGTGCCGTCTGAACTAACTCATGAATCTATTATCACACACCTCGGGTGAAAGGCCGCTTCTTAACAGAGCCGGCACATGGAGTTACAGTAATATTCTGGCCGGTGGTGCGGAAACCTCGGGTATCATGAGCAGCAAGCATCAGTTCAAGGTATCCATTATGGCTGCCATGCTATCTTATGCGTCTTTACAGCCTCGCCCGGGCTCGAAAGTTGGGGGCATTGCCTCGATCCAAAGACTTTCCAAGCTCCCTGAGCCTCTCCTCTGTCACTAGCATCGACCTCGGGAAGTCCTCGTCAAAGTCCTCCCCCAAGAGCATCTGAGCCACCGCCTGCGACGTACGGAATGCCTTTATCATGCCAGTTGCATGATATCCACCACAAACCCATTGATGGCTACGGCCAGGTGTCGACAGCCTACCAGCAAACGGAAGCCCATCTTGAGAGAAGGCCAAGATACCAGACCATGCATGGTCAATATGAGATGAAGGGCCAGAGGCTGGGCGAGCGGCAACTTCTTGTCCAAAACCACGAAGATGAGCCATTGGTGACAAATCCGTCTCGCTATCATCACCTGTGGTTGTTCGTCCAGTGTTGGCCCGCCCTACGACTATACCGCCGTCCTTCCGTTGGATCAAGTAGTCGTAGTCTTTCTTCCCGTAGCGAAGCCACAAAGAATACCCGGAATCGAGACCCAAGGCTGAATTATGTCCCTTCGTCGGCCCGTAGTGTACGACATTGCCTCTGACCGGAGAGATGTAAGGTCGAAGCTCAGGCAGAAGATGGCCCAGCCAGGCGTTTGTTGCGTGCACGACCTTGCGTGCCTTGATATCTCCCCGGTCCGTCTTCACGATAGCGAATTCATCTCCATCGCGGTCAATGATTTCTCGTACCGTCGTATGAGTTTGGATGTTGAGCTTAGTCTGGTCGATCAAGTCATTCCAGACGCGAGTGACCCATTTGTACGGCCAGACTGATGCCGCCGGAACAGTAATTGCGCCGACACATCGAGGAGAGAGCTTCATTGCTTGCTGTAGGTGGTCTTTATCCGTGTATATCTTATGCTTAGCCGCTAGGTGAGGAGCATGTGCCCGCATATCTTCGAGTGCTGCGACTGCCTGGCCGAACAGCTTCTTATCGAAGTAAGCTTCGACACCTTCGGTCGAGACGAGATCACACTCGATGTTGTCTTCCTCGATAGCCGCAGCCATAGCTTCAAGGTGGCTGTGCTCAAAAGCTGATATTCGCACAGCCTCTTCGATACCGAATTGCTGCTTGCGCTCTTCCCACATGAGGAACGTCATGGTCTTGATGTGACCCCCATTGCGGGCAGTTGCACCGGAGCAGAGGTCTCTGGCCTCGAGCAGGGTGATTCTCAAATCTGGTCTCTTTGATAGAAGAGTGCGGGCCAGGCCCATACCCGAGATTCCAGAACCTATGATGGCAATGTCGACAGGTTCTGTCGGCCATGCGGACTGGTGATTGGCTCGAGGGTGCTTGGAGGACTGCCAGAAGGACTTTGTTGAGTTGGATACTGGAAACCCAGGGTCGACTACCCCGGGCTCATAGATTCCTTCCAGAGCACCGGACATTTTGGTCGAGTGTACGAATGAAGGTGGAAACGTAGGTGATAGCGTAGAACGATGAGGATTATGGTGGTCACTTATATCTTTAGCGAGAGAGAGCAAGTGATTTCATGGGCGTGAGGGGCCACTGGTTCAATTTGGAAGGCCAGATGAGAGCTCATGGGCCGGGCCCCGTCAAGCTTACTGGAAACTATCGAGGTGTCCCCTCGTGACTTCAATAAGTGCAGTCCCGAGCATTAGGTTACGGCATCGGCTCTAGGTCCCGGGCCGGCATCCGGGAATGGCCCACCGTGTGCCGGGCAAGTACCAGCCGAATCGGGCAGGTTGAATGGGACCACCATCAACACTATTATATCAGTCTCTAGAGTAACTGTTTAGTCCGTACAGCAAGTGAACAATACGGATGCGGAGACAGTTGACATTGCTGCCTCGGATCGCAGTTCAGGAACAAGTATCCATTAAGATGATCCTACTTCAGGATACCTGATTGTATAATATTGGAGAGATTTCCGGACAGTGATTATAAATTATTCCAGTCTTTCATCCCTGACATTTTAAACCAGGAATTACATTAAAAACATTTGTGCCTGTGGCAAAAGACGAGTCCATTTATCTCCCTGACTCTTCCGGGCCCAAATGTTCCGAAGATGCTTTAGCCCCTTCACCACGTTTAAGAAGCCACTGCGAGCATGATGTTGCATCAACAGGCTCTCGAAAAAGGCCTTGTGCTCATCCAGGATACAGTCCGAGGCTGCGATGAACGTTGCCCAGATCAGAACCTGCTGTCCAGGCGAATCTTTTGGAAACGCTTCGAGCGTCTCTTTGAATCGCTGGATACCTTGAATCGAGGTGGCCCAGTCATTAGCTGAAGGCCCCCGCTGGAAGTTGGATACTGCTTGTCGTATGTAGATGTCGTGCGCTTGTTGCACAATGTCAGTGATGACAGAAACAGCACCAGCGTGGTCGGGTTGGCTCTGAGAGCAATGATTCAGACAGTCAAAGATATGGCCCCAATGAGCTTGAGCGGCGAGGGTCTCGAGACCGCTTTGCTCGCTGAGAAGTGGTGCCGCATACACCCGGAGTCTGTTGAGATGTGTTAGTAGATCGTTTCGCTACTCTCTATATTCCGGTGATTACTTACTTGCGTATCTGGCGAACCATAAACCCGCCCAGCTCTCCACCACCTAATCCGCCTTCGCCCCCTACGGCCTCCAATGCTGACTGTAGCATACCAAAGAGCAGCGGAAAGTCTTTGCGTCCATTCACCATCACTGAAATGAGGAGAACCAGTATCGCCAACAGCACAGACTGTCTCGCAGCATAGTCTACGCCTGCCAACTCTCGCCGTTGTTGTAAACCCTTGATGGTTCGAGCGTAGAGAACATCTGCACTGGGGCATCCATCCGGAGTACACAAGGACGATTCAGTCGATAGCATGCCCTTGGACTGTATCTGCATTGGTTCGCCAAGAGAGAGGTGAAACGCAGAGACTGTCAAGACAGCGTTCATTACCAACTCGTCCCCATGTGCTACGGGAAGAACAAGGTGTCGCCAGCCGTTGTGAGCTCCGTCTATCGCCAGCATCTCTCTAGCAATGTGTTTTGAGTCTGTGATGGTTAGAACATGCCTTGAATGAAGCGGAAGTTACTGAGAAGTATGGATCTCACAATGCATGAAAAGCTGTCTTTTCCATAAAGGAATATTGTCTGGCAACGGCTCGTGCGTCAATTGCCACCCAGAGTTGAACCATGTAGGAGAATCCAGCGAATCGTTCGAAGGGTGAACCAGGGTTACACTATTGTCGATGACACTCGTGTCTGTTTGCTTATTCTCTGATTGACAATCTTCGGTCTCTGTCAGAGTACACGAGCCTTCCTTGGGTGGCAGCTGTTCGGTATTGTTGCTGAAATCCAAGTATCCCAATGTACTCGTTATTAAGCTGCCATTTCTGCCAGCTTTTCTCTGTGCTTTGGGTGTTGCCTCCTTTGGTTGCAAAGGTTCGAAATGAAAAGTGCTGTATCCTGCTCCATCGTCTCTCTCCTGATGTTTGTTGCTATCCTGACGTCTACTATCATTAATTTCTGGTACTGCATACTTGAGATGTAAGAGCACTTACTCGGCATAGACATTTTGGATCGTCTTGCCTACCCATTTTCCCCTCGTAGCAATCCCATTGGTGAACCGATATCGGATATCAAGACCGCTGCATTTCAGTCCTTTTGATATGCACTTCTGGCAGTGTGGTTCGGTGCGATCACAAGAAACACGACGCTGCGAGCACTCATAGCAACCTGAGTGACAGTCAGCACTTACGCTTCTTCAAGTTACTAATAGTGTTTTGGACCTTTTATTTTCGGTCTATAAGGACGGGGTTTGCGTGGCATCGTCTAGGATGAACAGCGAGGAGGGTAAGGATTCGGCATGATTCACAGGTCCATGGGAAAAGCGGACGATGATTAAAAAGGCAGTTAAAATGGGACCCCCAAGAGGATCATGAAGAGTTCGTTTGTTAGCAGCATCTCCAAAACTTCTATTCTGCGGGGAAGTGGGGGATGTTTGTTCCTCATGATTGCCCCATGACTCGACCGCTCCCAGGTGGTGGTGGTCCCATTTGACATTCCTGATCGAGACAAAGCGTGGAGGGACGATTCAAACGGATGTTTGTTAGTGGAGGCGCTAATGGGCTTCTGTAATGGGTCTTGCAGGCCTAGTTACCTCGTCTCATCCTCCTGATAGCCCTTCACGAAACCCCAGCATATGCTATGCAGACAGACTAAGAGCTTTGGTGTCAGGCGGATGTTTAACTTACATATTCTAATACACTATGATCCGAAATGAAGACTGTCTCCCACATACTCCAAAGACGCTTGCCCCGTTCGATCAAGTTGCCAAATCCTCAACGCAGTAATCACAACCATTGTAAGCCACCGTTCTCCCAAGTCGACTCCTTGACCGTCTTGCAACTCTATTTTGCACGTCTTCCATGCCGCTTCCTTCCAAGATGCTGAAGCAAGATGCTCAGACTGGGTCATCGACACCCTGGTCACGCTACTGTCCCCCGTACCTTGAGATGCGAGGTCTCCAAGGCGATAGAGCCTGAATTCGCGCGGATACTTGGCCTCAGCTATCGCCTCCTTCGGGGTCATTCGCCATTCAAACTGCTCGCGCGAGAACAGAGGCCCTTCGGCTGTCTGTCCGCGCCTCGTCTCGATTTCCCATTGGAACACGACCAGCTCCTCATTCTCCATCAGCCCAGAGACCATTATCTCTGTCACGACTTTGGTTTCGTACTCTGATCCAGGCGGTGCAGATACATTGACAATGCTCTTCAGAGTGCTCGGCTGCGAGTAGGGGTCTCTCAGTGTGTCCCCTGTCGCAGCCAGAATAGCGTCTTTTCCTGATGGTCCATTGTGTAGCAGCAGGCACGGCGGTCCGGGGCCGCGCCCAAAGAGGCCAGAGTACTCTGACACGGCAAACATCTTTGAGTTAACGTCATCACCAAGGTAGAAGATCCTCCATTTGTTCCACTGCCACGAGACCTTCAAGGTGCGAGGTAGGGGACGGTAAGGCGAGCTGACGCACTCGCTCACCAGGGCCTGACTGGAAGAGATGGAGACATTGTTGCCGATTCTGTTGCCGCCATGGCCCGTCGTTAATGTTGTTGATGATGAGCCAGCCGCTGTTACGCCAGAGTATCGTGGTGGTGCGTCGGCTTCTTGGACAGGGTTCATGCTGAGGCGACGACAGATCGGCGCCAAGAAGGTGGGGGGCAGGCAGACCTAGACAGGAAGACAAGACTAGACAACCGAACCGTGTCGTCGCAGTTGCCGCTCGAAAAGCACTGCTTTTCTGTCTTTGTCTGATGTCACTTCCTGTGAAGAGAAAAGGGAAAAAGAATGGACGCCTCGCTAGCATGCAAGGGGCAAAATGGATCTCGGGGGGCCTTGCGCTAGGTGACCAGCTGGTGTGGTTTAAAAGCTCCGACCCAGAAACTCTGATCAGAGCTTTTACGATGGGTCTTGCCATTGTGCCAATGAGTTTGCCGGTAACTTGGTGGTCTCGTATTGCTTTCCACAACGAGACAAAGAGGCTTCTCTAATAATTTGACTTGATCACAACTTCATGACATCTTCGGAACCATGACATGAACCTGAATGAACTTCCTTCTTTGATAAGTCTCTTGCTATTTAAGCTCTCGGCTCAGCTTGAGCTTGCACCTGAATGCCACCCCACGTTAAACATGGATCCGACCATGATTTTCCCATGGGGCAGATATGTCTGTGAAGCAAGATCAACGCAGAGCCGCGTCTTCCTCCAATATAACCCGCTATTGGGCACTACAAATTCAGTGGATGAGAAATAGATCAAACGTTCTCGGTTTATTGTCGAGAGGATTTTTTAAGAAATTTAGCGGCACAACTTTTCTAAGAACAGAAACATGCATTCACAATGAGTCGTGATGGTCTTAAACCCTGCACATGTACCCTATACAACCACGAGGTTTAATCTAGGTAAAGGTAGATACCAAACAAGCACGCAGCAATAACTATACTTCTTATCTCTTTCCTTAAGAAGCCAGCTAAGTACTTCTAACTCTTTAGAGTCTTAAGA